>JAKOGI010002507.1:0-2500 GCA_029747015.1 Carnegiea gigantea
AAATGTTTGTAGGCTATAAGAAATTTTAAATCGTCGAATTACTCAGTGAGTAACTCGACTGAATAGTCAATAGGCTTAGGAAGTTTAAAACCGAACTAAAGTAAGTTCGAAAATGTTTTAAGGCATTGGTTTGTATATGACTTCTCCTTGTGCTTAAAAGGATTTAAACGACCTGAAAAAAGGGCATCCCAAGGTGCTAATTATGAAATTTAGCTGACTTGTATGCTATTTACTTATTTAAGTCTCAATTGGATTTCGAGTTGAAAGCTGGTAAACCCATTATGTTTTAAGAAGCATTTACGTTGAAAGTTTACGAAGGAACCTTGTTTACCTTATAAACGACCCAAGTGCTTTAAGTTTGAACTAGTGGCAAGTTTGGGAACGTTTCAAGCCTTTAGTTTATTTATGCACCCTCCTTAAGTTTTAAAAAGGGATTGAAACTAGCTATAAAATGACAACTAAGGATTTTATTACGAACCTAGTTTAAGTTAAATGCTACCTAAATACTTTAAGTTCTAAATGGGTGTCGTTCCACTAATTAGCAAACGTATTACATTTAGAAGAAGCTTTTAAGTTAAAAACGAGGTCATTTTATGGATTAGCAAACTTATTACATTTATAAGAAGCTTTTAAAGTTAAAAGTGAAGTTGGTTTACATGTTAACAAGCTTTTGTTTATGAGAAGCTTTTAAGTTTAAAAAGAAGCCGTTTTACATGTTAACAAGCTTATTATGTTTATAAGAAGCTTTCAAGTTTAAAGCAAAGCCGTTTTACGTATTGACTAACTTATTGCGTTTATAAGAAGGTTTTAAGATTAAAATAAAGTCATTTTACGTGTTAACCAACTAATTGTGTTTATAAGAAGCTTTTAAGTTTAAAACAAAGCTGTTTTATGTGTTAACTAACTTATTGCATTTATAAGAAGCTTTTGAGCTTAAAACGAAGTCGTTTATGGGTTGGCAAACTTATTTCGTTTATAAAAAGCTTTTAAGTTAAAACGAAGACTTTGTTTACGAGTTAGCAAACTTATTTCATTTAAAAGGAGTTTTTAAGCTAAAAACAGGGGAGCTATAAACATTTCGAAAAGTTTTGGCCGATTTGTTAAAATTAAAATTTCAATAAGTAATCAACTGAAAAAGAGAAATGAAATGCAATTTTAAAGGCCAAGAAAGCGCTTAGCAAGTGGCGAGACCTTGAGGTTGGGAATTGGACGCAAAGATAATGTGAGCTGTTTCCCCAAGAGGTAATGTTGGGAGCTGGACACAATCCTGGGAGCTGGACTTCAGATATGATTATCTTGGTGTGAGCCGTTCCCTAATGTGTGATGCGTAAGAAAACTTTGATGGGGACTGGACTCAGGATATGATTATCCTGGTGTGAGCTGTTGCCTCACAGAGGGTGATATCTAGGTTAGAGTTGCTCTACTAAGATGCATTTTGACAAACAGTTAAGTACATATACCCCGGGGATAACGTCAGTTATGAGTGACGATCTTACTTAAGGGCAGTGTTGACCTCCCCTAGCTAGCACAACAAGATGTTTTTATGTTATATGCAAGTTCCCAATAAGTAGGAGATTTGGCATTTTGGCCATTTTAAGCAGTTCAGAAAAGAAAGATTTCTAAGGGTCATTTGAGGACCATTATGAAATAAGTTCTTTTTAAAGAATACGAGCCTCAAGAGGGCAAGTAAAGTGTTTTTAAGAAAAGAAAGAAAGGTTTCAAATGTACATAATCTGCATATATTTTATGATCGTGTTCTTCGTATAGTTTAAATGAAATTTCAAATGAAGTTTGATTACATCCTAGTAATGCATCGAACATTTAAGCTTTTAAAGGTGCAAATCTTACGAAAGAATGTTTCTTGCGTAGTCTTTCTTACCAATTTGGATGTCTCAGGAGCTTTTAGAAAGAATTATAAGCTCTAAAGGAGCTAGCGTGATTTACAAACTGTTCTTGGAATGAAACGAGAGTCACTATGCCTTCAAAAGTGTGTTGGAAAGCATCATATTCGTTCTTGTGCTACTTGATTACGCGCCTAAATGCTTGCAAGAAAGGAAGGTTGGTCATTGATGGCCTAGGAATGAGTTAAGGAGCTACCATGAAGTATATGAGTGGTAATCTTTCCTTGGGGATTATGATTGCATAACATGATAGTAGCATACAAATACGTGATATGTGACTATTATTAATATTAATGCCGGAAAATGGTTTTGGCTTTAAGGGGTAGGGGAATTCTCACCGAGTGCGCGATTGCTCATCCCTTTACTTATTCCTCTTTCCAGATTCAGTTTGAGTAGGTATAAGAGATATTCCGAAATTATTTTGATGCCAATAAATCAGAAGTCTTTTGCCAGCTTTGTAAGTGTTCGATCTATCACGTTGCAAATATTTAAGTTCATTTTTTTATGTGAAATTATGTAGTCGGCTCTGTACCCGTGTCTATACTACTTTAAAGCTTGTGTCAATTGTTTAATTGCGAGTAATCTCGGGCGAGTGGCCT
>JAKOGI010002507.1:5000-17500 GCA_029747015.1 Carnegiea gigantea
TCTTTGACTCATGTGTTTGGGCCTCGCGCTATTTTTAGTTCCCCAATCCTATGCATGACTAAATCACCTGAAAATAAAATATTTTATAAAAGTGAGATAAACTCCATAAACAATCACCCCTAACAGCCAACTACGCACACAAATTCATTTTGAAAACCTTTTGAGGGGTAGGGAAAATCGCAAGAATCCCAAGACACATTTTTCATTAACATAGCCTTCCATGGCTACCAGTTCTCGGAGATGTAAATTCATAGCTATTGATCCAAACACAACAGTCAGATTTTTAGGTGAGTGACCCCACTGGGTCTCATAGCCTACGCTTCGGTTCAACATAGCCGCTGAACTCGTTCTTAGCGTACCGCTACCCTGGCGGTTACTGCTTAGCCCTTTCCTGGCCTACCATCAACAGGGATGGTTATCGCTAACCTGGCCTAGGTCTCAGTAGAGCACGTGGCCGCTCACATGCATGCACTAGTTTCCTGGGGAAGGCTAATGACCTTCAATCAACACAGTCCAATCAAATCTCACCCAACGTAGCCTTTCCAGTTATTGATTTCATTTTCCCTTATTAGAGATCAACTTAGCATAAATAAGTTCATTCAATCTCAGCCACTTCCCCTCAATGACAACATCACAGTAGTAAAGTAGGAATTTCTAATAAAACATGAGAAGGTCTCAATTTCATAGTATATCATATCATACAGATTCAGCTACGCAGTTATATTCAGTTAACTTATGCTATTATCCCTTTAAATTAGTAAATAGGACAGGTCTTACCATATTTAACGCACACACAGTTGTAAACAATGCGGCGAAGGGTTAGGGTGTGATTGTTACCTGGATACCGTACAAGTTACGGGGTTAGTTACTATTCCGAACTTACTACTCCACACCTAGGCGAACATATAGCCCACACTCAGTCTAAACTCAAATAAATTTACTCCCTGGTCTTTTCCTTACTTCCAACAATTTTATGAAGTTTTACCCATCTTTTAGGGCCCCCTCATTTAATCCTAAACTAGGGTCCAGATTCAGGCAAAACCTGGCCCCCCTTCCAGAGGCCATAACCTCTGGTCCCGATATCTAATTTAAATTTTCTAGCCCAATCCAGAAACTTTGAGTCATCCTCTACCTTTGCCATGTTTAGGCTTTCGCCCGATTCCATCCCAAACTAGGTCATTTTCTCACTTATTTTAGCGGTGTCATTGAGTGTCTTGGTCTGGGCAGTCCATGGTAAATTGGTTATAACTTGGGTTATGCTACCCCAATCGGCCCCGACTCCAGAACTAGGTTATGCGACACATCTCGAGGCACCCACTCTAAAAATTTGACGATTTTTGGCTCACCGACCCGCCCTGGGTGAATCTTCAAAATGGCCGTAGCTGTAGCCCACTTTCCAGCCTAGCAGACCTAGTGCAGATTTTCTAACCCGATTTTCTGGCCCTATAATTTTTACACCCAACATTCAAAGCTTGAATTCTTGCCCATTCTAGAAATAGGAGCTTGTCCTCTAGAACTGTCATGTTATGTGTTTTTGCTAATTCTCTCAGTATCTAGGTCGAAAATCCTAAAACATGCAAACTAACCTTGACTGTCCCAGTCCGAATAGCCTCCAATAAATGGACCATAACTCTTTCGATACACATTGAAATCCATCAATTCAAAAGGCGTAGCATAGAGGATGCCGTGGCCTATCCTACCCCCCAAATTTGAAGATTTTCTGGCCAGGGTATCAGCAGAAATATTTTTTTTTAAATTACATGTATTTTCTATCCTCAAGAATGGTATGTTCCCATCAAACCTCAATCCAAAAATCGATCTTTTTGCTCTAATAATCATGTTTTTAAGTCTTGGAATAACTCACGTAAAACTCTAATGATCCTTCCCCCCTAATCCAAGTCGTCTAGGTCAAGAAGAACCTACAATTTGATACCAAAAATATAAGAAAATGTTGTAGGCTTATCTTGATGTAAATTCAGGGGAGAAACAATTTGAGTATCGAAAATTCAGGGGAGAAACAATTTGAGTATCGAACTCTGTAGGCCTTAAATCTGAAAACAAACATAAGAAGAATGAAATTTAATGTTTCCCACTCGAAATTCATATAAACCATGAAATCTTCGAAAAGAAACTACATAAATTTCGGAGTGTTCATGCAAGGGTGCATGGGGGTGCACCCCAGTTACCAACAAAAGGGGAGAGGAGGCAAGGGTGGTGTCATTGGTGGCGGCGACCGGGTGACGGGGCAGTGTTTAGGGGGGTGCGTGGCTAGGGTCAAGAGGAGAGGGAGAGATATTGAGAGAGAGAGAGAGGAAAAGAGAAATAATATGAAGGGGCGAGTAAAACACGGCTAGGTTTTTTGGAGGGGGTAATTAGGTTAGTGGGGGGGGCGAGGAAGAAAAGGAAAGAGAAAAAGAAAAAAAAGAGGAAAGAAATAAAAATAAAGGTAAAATGAGATATATTCTAGGGTCTGATTTGGGTAAATTTAGGAGAGAAAAATTAAATTTCAAAATAAAATGGATAGGAGAGAAAAATAAATGGAGTAAATAATTGAGTTATGAAGCAAAATGCACAAATATTTAAATCGAGGAAAAATAAAAATTTTTGGGGTGAAAAATAAATATTTTTTTTGGTCGTAAAAAAAATTTAAAAAGTCACAATTCACGGGAAAAGAGATTTAAAATGACTTGGATTATGAGGGTTGGTCTACATTACAAGGTCTCTCAATTTGATTTTCCGGGGTTTTACGTACTACCCCACTCAAGAAACGTGTCGTCCCTGAAACTTTACTAAGCTGCGACACAATACCATTACGAACATGAATTTTCGAGGTTTTACATACTACCCCGCTTAAAAGATTTCGTCCTCGAAACTTACACGCACCTGGCTATGGAAACAAGTGAGGGTATTTGTCTCGCATTTCCTGCTCCGACTCCCATGTGGCTTCAGACATCTCATGATTGGCCTAAAGGACCTTCATCAGGGGCACTGACTTCCTACAAAGGTGCTTTTTCTACCGATCCAGGATCTGTACAGGCTGTTCCTCGTACGACAGGTCTTCCTGGAGTTGTATAAGATCAGACTCGATTATATGTGAGGGATCTAGAATGTATTTCCGTAACTACAACATGTGGAATACATTATGTACTCTTGGGAATTTGGCTGTAGCTCTAGTCGATAAGCTACTTCCCCAATTCTCTATATGATGGGGTACGACCCGATGTATCTCGGGTTAAGCTATCCTGTCATCCCAAATCTCGCAACTCCCTTGGTTGGGGAGACTAGGAAGAATACCTGATCTCCTACTTGGAACTCAAGGGGCCTATGCCTCTAGTCGGTATAGCTCTTCTGGTGGCTCCAGGCGGCTCTTGTACGTTCCTGGATCAATCTTATTTTATCTGCGGTGGCTTGGATTAACTCTGGCCTAATAGTTAAGGCTTCATCAATCTCTTGCCAACAGAGCGAAGTTCTGCATTTCCTCCCATACAATGCCTTGTATGGGGCCATGCCAATACTCACATGGTGACTGTTGTTGTAAGAGAACTCTATCAGTGCTAGCTGCTCGTCCCACGTACTCTTAAAGTCCAAAGCGCAAACCCTTAGTATACCCTCTAATGTTTGAATATTGCCTTCTATTTGCCCGTGCGGGGCT
Organism: Carnegiea gigantea; assembly: GCA_029747015.1. NCBI lineage: Eukaryota > Viridiplantae > Streptophyta > Magnoliopsida > Caryophyllales > Cactaceae > Carnegiea > Carnegiea gigantea. Next base: position 8,653 of record JAKOGI010002507.1, read on the forward strand.
AGGTGGAATGCAGTACTAAAATGCAGCAACGTCCCAAATGCTTCCTTTAGCTTCTGCCAGAAACCCGACTGAAACCTAGTGTCTCGATCTGACACGATACAGCTAGGTACCCTGTGTAGTCACACTATCTCCTCGAGGTATGCTTGAGCTAATTGGTCCAGGGTCCAAGTATTTCTCGTGGTTATGAAGTGCGCTGTTTTTGTGAGGCTATCCACGAAAACCCATATCGCGTTATTCTTCCGCTGAGTCAAGGGTAGATCCACCGCGAAATCCATGGATACTGAGTCCCACTTCCACTTGGGGACTTCCAAGGGTTGTAAGAGTCCCGTTGGTCATTGATGTTTTATCTTTACCCTTTGAAAAGTTAGGCACTTTGCCACGTAATCGGCCACTTCCTATTTTTATTACTCCACCCTCTGCTTTAGGTCCTTATACAGCTTATTTCCCCTAGGGTATTCGGAGTGTGGAGTATTCTAACCCTCGTGTAAGATTTTCTTCTTGAGTGCCTCTACGGCTGGCGCGCACACACCCGGTTATGAAATCAAATGGTGCCATCTTCATGAATTATAAACCCAGGGGCCTTTCCCACCAATATTTCCTCCCTGATTCGCTCGATTTGGGGGTCTGTAGCCTGAGCTACTCGAATCTCCTCAATGAGTGTCTATCGCGCTTCCAAGGTGCATAGCATACGCTTTGCCCTCGGGACGGCCACATTAAGTTCTAACTTCTGAAATTCCTCACACAACTCATTCGGAAGCACCAGTGAGTAACTTTGTGCTGGGTACGGCCGATGACTCAATGCATCTGCCACTAAGTTAGCCTTCCCTGGATGGTACTGGAAATGAACATCGTAATCCTTCAGGAACTCTAACCAACTTGTCTGTCTCAAATTCAGATCCTTTTGTAAGAAGAGGTATTTCAAACTTTAGTGATCCGTGAAAACCTCACGGCGTACCCCGTACAGGTAATGCCTCCAGATTTTAAGCGCAAACACAACAACTGCTCATTCCAGGTCATGAGTTGGGTAGTTTCACTCATGTGTGCTTAGTTGCCGCGAGGCATATGCTATAATGCGGCCCTCTTGCATTAACACACACCCCAACCCACTCTTAGAGGCATCGCTATATAGCACGAAATCTTTATCCGTAGTAGGTAAGGCCAGTATCGGTATACTCTTTAGTCTCCTTTCCAGCTCCTAGAATGCTTCCTCACATGGGTCCGTCCATTCATTCTTAGTGACCTTCTTGGTTAAGTTGGTAAGTGGGATGGCAATTTTTGAGAAATTTTGAACAAATCTGCGATAGTACCCTATCAAACCTAAGAAACTTCTTGCTTCAGTCGAGTTCTTAGGTCTGGGCCAATTTGTCACAGCCTTTATCTTTTGGGGGTCCGCCAACACTCTCTCGTTGGATACTGCGTGTCCCAGAAATGCTACCTTCCTCAACCAAAACTCACAATTTGATAATTTGGCATACAACTCATTTCTCCTCAATACTTCCAGGGCTGTCCATAGGTGGTGGGTATGTTCCTTTAGGGTCCTCGAGTAAATCAGGATATCATCTATGAATACCACCATAAATTAATGCAAGTAGGGTTTGAAGACCCTGTTCATAAGGTCCATGAATGCTGCTGAGGTGTTGGTGAGGCCAAAGGGCATCACCACAAACTTATAGTATCCGTACTGGGTTCTGAAGGTAGTCTTGGATATATCCTCATCCCTGATTCGAAGTTGATGGTACCCCGAACGAAGGTCTATTCTAGAAAAGGTCCCCGCACCCCGTAACTGATCAAATAGGTCATCTATACTGGGCAGAAGGCGGCAGTTCTTGACTGTTATTTTGTTCAGCTCTTAGTACTCTAGACACGGTCTTACGATCCCATCCTTATTCTTCACAAACAAAACCAGGGCTCCCCACAGGGATGTAATAGGTCGAATATACACCTTCTCTAAGAGTTCCTCCAACTATGTCTTTAATTCTTTCAATTCTGCCGGTGCCATCCGATAAGGTGCCCTAGAGATAGGTTCAGCTCCAGGGATCAGGTCGATGCAAGACTCCACACCTCTAAGGGGTGGCATACCGGAGATTTCATCGAAAAACACATCTAGAAATTCCCTCACCACGGGGATGTCCTCCACGGACGATTCCGCATCCTCAATTCTCACTACGTGACACAGGAATCCCTCACACCCTTTGCATATGAACTTACGAGTTTTCATTACCGACGCTAATTTTCACTCCCATTCTGGGTCTCTGGCCCCTATACACTACCTTCTCCACATTGGACCCCTTTAGGGTGATTTTTCGTCTTAGCAGTCTATCTGAGCTTGATACTTAGCTAACCAGTCATCCCCAAGATAACCCCAAAATTAGTTAACTCAAACCTGTATAGGTTTGCCAGGAACTCACATTCATACATTCTAATAGGGAAACCCCATATAGCTCCTCACACGTCACTGCTTCCCATTAGGGAGAATCACAGATAGCAATGAAGATTTACGGGTAGGGATTAGTCCTAATGTCTCAACCAACTTAATAGAAATAAAGGAGTGCGTGGCACCCGAATCGAACAAAATGTCTACTGGTTGAGTTAGGAGAGAAAAAGTACCCGACACAATATTAGGAGCATCCTCTGCTTCCTCCTGCTTCACATAGACTTTGCCCCTATTGTTCTGAAGTGGTTGGTAGGGAGGTTGGGCTGGAGCTTGCTGAGGTGCCCAGTTTTGTTGGTTGGGGTTGGCCGCCTACCCTCCCCTGTTCTGATATGGTTGTTGGGGTTGCTGCCCTTGCCCTTGACCCTGGCCTTTCCCTTGTCCAGTAGGAGGTGAAGGAAGTGGGCAGTCCCAAGCCTGATGCTGAAGGCTTCTACAACGAAAGCACCTCTTCACCGAGCGGCATTCTCTAGCATAGTGACCTGACTTCCTACATGCATTGCAGGTTACCTTAGGCCTTGTATTAGTATGCTGGCCTCCCAGATTAATACTATTTGAGTACTGATTCCCGACAGGCTAACGATATTGCTCTTGCAGTTGGAAGTTACCTCGATTATCCCCCTTCCACTTGGTTCCCCGTTGCTCGTTGAAATAATTACTCTACTCCTTTATTGCCCTCTCTAAGTTGACTACAGTATCATATAAGTCACGTAGGACATGTACTGAGGTACCGACATTCTCTCCTTAATAGTGGGGTTCAGTCCGGCCTCGATTTGGTTCATCTTCAGCCTTTTGTTAGCTATGAAGGCTGGGACAAATCGTGAGAGCTCTATAAATTTCGAGGCGCACTCAAGTACGCTTATGTTCCCCTACTGCAGTTGCATGAACTTGCCCTCCTTAGCCTTTTGCAGGGAGATCGGGTAAAAATGATCCTTGATTATTTCCTTGAACTTGTCCTAACCAAGCCCAGGCTCATATTGTTTCTCCCTCATTGTGGCCCACCATAGGTCGGCCTTATCCTTCAGGTAAAATACAGCGAACCCCACTTTTCACTTTTCGGGGCATTGGAGTGCATCGAATAGTTTCTCCATTCCACTAATCCAATCCTCAAAGGTCTTGGGGTCAAGGTACCATCATTGGTGGGCAGGTGGTGGCTCGTGAAACTGTTAAACATGTAAGAATTATCTTCCTCGCCCCTCTTCTCCCGAACCTCCATTAGTTTTTGCAGTTGTTCGTTCTAAAGCCGTAACTGCCCCCTTGCTTCTATAACAGCTCCAGTAGTAGCAGGTTGGTGAGGTCCGCTTCAGCAGGTAGATTGGTCTCGTCTGCCTGACTACGAGACCCATTCCAATTCCAAGGGCGTAGGGCCTCTAGCCATTCTCGGTGGCCGACATGTTAACTTCCTGATTCACAGGGACTCTCGTAGTATGATGAGATCTAGTTTGAGATTCGTTGTTGTTTCCCGCCATCCTGTTTGGAAAATAAGTTGCGTGTAGTTCCCCTCCTAATAGTTCATTTCCTACTTACTACTGGGGTTTAATAACACAACACATACTAGTCCATCAGACATCATTTGACATGTGTTCGATTTCAGCATTTCATCACATCCATGTAGTACAATCACTAAATGACATACTCATGCATTTCACATCATACAAGCATCACATTCAAATAATTCACATCTTTTACAACAGAAAATGGTGATATTCAGATAGTTCGGGGAAATTTTATTACATAAAAATAATTTTATCAAAAAATGCTGATATTCACATTATTCATGGTTAACTTAACAGGTCGTGACATGTGCCAGTGGATGGTTAGCCCATGGCCAGTCAGCTAGCAGGGCAAAGATACTGGGTGTGTACCACCGGTCAAGAAGACTTGTAAGTCAATCGGTTAGCGAGGCACAAAAAGGACGTCGTGCGCTTTAAGTGGGGTTGATTGTAACACCCCGAGTGCAGCTTAAAAGCATCGAAATGACTGCTCATAACACCAAAGGTGCACCTTTATTTTCGGGAAGCCCCCTCTTAAAAACTCCACAGTTAAGCGTGCTTGCTTGGAAGCAATCTTGGGATGGGAGACCTCATAGGAAGTTTCCCAGCTAGTGTGTAAGCGAGGACGAAGCACACCGGAAAGGCCTGTGGTGACTTGTGGGGCCAGCCAACGATATTAGAAGCCACTATTGGCAAGACCCACGACCGAGAGGGGTCAGAGCATTGCAATGCATATATATATGTATACATATATACAAATATCTATCTATATTACTATATATATTATATATATATATATCACATATATATATATATATATATATATATAATCTGTGGTGTAGTGTGTGTAATACAAACACACACAAACACGCACACGCACAACACGCACACACCCATATGACATTATATATTATACACATAGCACACACACGCACATATACTAGACATAGAGATTACAGATACACACAACACACACACACCACACATATAATTGTATATAGAGCACACACTCACCACACACCACACACCACTATATATCATATATATATGATATATATTAGATATATATATATATATATTAGTAATCTTTATATATAATAATAATATATACACACACATACTATACATATACAATATATAACCACACACAACAAATTATGTGCCATATGTGTTGTATATATATTTATAAGTTATATTTACATATATATATATATATATTATATATATGTATTATGTATACACTACCTATATATATGTATATTTGTGTGTATACTATATATATATATCTGATAATAATATAATATATATCTATGCAGATATGTATATGTAGTATGTATTCATGTATATATATATAGATATATATAATATATTACTATAATATATATATATTATATATATATGCATATATGTAAATAATATATATGGAATATATGTTACATGCATTGTATATTATATACATATATATTATATATATAAATATATATATATAATCTATATGTATATATATATCTATGTATATATCTATCTTTTGTATATTATATATAGGATATACATATAGACTATAGAAATAATATATATATATATACGATATATTAATAGTATATATAGATATATATATATAGATATATATGGTATATCATATATTTGTATATGCGTATGTATATATATTATATACGTATTATATTATATATATATGTATGTATTATGTTTGTATATATATATAATATACTTATATATATTATGGCATATAATCTTTATATTATATATATGTGTTCTATAGTATAATGTATGTATATATATATACAGATGTATATGTATATACATATATATATATATATATATATTTATATATATATATATATATATATCTATTGCATTTGTATGTATGTTATATATGTATTTATGTACAAATATATATAATATATATTTTGTTATTATAGAATATATAATACTTATATATATATATATATATATATATGTATTGTTGATTATATGTATATATAATATAATACTATACTATATATATAGCCCTTTTGGCCGTAGCAAAAGTGGTACTATTTATTATATATATCGATATATGTATATCTGTGTGTATACATGTATATCTATGTGTGTGTGTGTGTGTGTGTGTGTGTATATATATATGTATATATATATAGGGTGACTCCGGTAAGGTGAGGTGTTCTGTAGTGATCAATGGTTGTTGGTTCAGTGATCGTTAGTAACGTACCTTTAAGGCAACCTTTGAAAATTTGTTCGAGATATGTTTATCGCCAAGGTAAAAAAACAAGAAAAAAGAGGAAGAAAGATGCTCAGTACAGACGGTCCGTATTTTCTGATACGGCTCGTAGCATGCCCACCTAGCAAAATGGAGAACTAGGTATCCAGCAACCGCCATGATCTGACCGTGGTGTTGCCCACGGTTCGTGGTGGACTCCTAGGGGCCGCGGTCAGGGGTTTTACCATGGTGACCCTTCTCTTTCCTCCAATTTCATCTTCTACCTCGACACACTCTCTCTCTTCCTCCCGGTTTCTCTCCGTAAACCCTCGATTGTTAAACCTTCAATTTCTCCCTCATTTCTTCCCATTTTCACTCCATTTTCACTCAAAATCTTCCCTTTTCTCTTAATCTTGCTCTTTCTTAAACAAATTTTATCTCTTTCCACCATTTCTTCTTCAAGTTCACCTCACTTTCAACCTTCCTCCACAACCATCTTCTTCTATCTCTAATTCTTGTTCTTTTGCACTTAAATTCTTCATTTTCTTTTCTCATACCTCATTTTTGAGGTTTTTGCTTCAATTTTCTTATATTTTATATCCATGGGACCCACCAAGAAGCAAAGGAGTATCAAGGAAGTGGGGACATCAAGGCAAGCACCATCATGACCTCAATGAACCTCCCACACTTCCACCACCGCGCGAGCTCGAGGTAATGTTTCTCATGCCCTTGGTTTGACTAACCCCACATATGTTGCTAGATATACTTGCTTGAATGAACGAATTGTTGTGGCAACTCGTTATTATGATGAGGAATTGTTGGCACAATTGGGATCGTTGGATGATATGGTGGTTGATTGTACCAGGGGGTTATGGGACATTTTATTGAAATGAAAAAGCGTATATATCAAGACATCACATTAGAATTTCTGAGTACTTTGCATGTTGAAGTCACTTGAGAGCCTCAATATCAAGCGAGATATATTTCATTTTATTTGCATAGACAATTATGTGAGTTGAACTTAAATACCTTCAATAGCATATTTGGTTTTCCACCTGGCATGGACTTACCAAACCGTTAAGTCCCCCGTGAATTCAACTCGAATGCATTTTAGGGTGAGCTTTTAGGGAGTTTTAGGTACATCACTAGTTCTTCCAAATGCACCAATATGAGGAACCTTTGCATTTGGATGGCTCAACATAATCTCGCTTGTTGTTTCTTTGCTCGGGATGATAGTTTGAATGTCCCAAGATTGTCTGAGTTATACCTCATATCTTGTATGATAGATACTGAGTGTCCAAACTAATCCTAGGGCATTCTTAGCCCGGCAATTATACAGTGCAGCTGTTAGCACTAAGGGTAGGATAGTCATTGGAGGTGTGATTACAACCATATCTAGATTTTTGGGTGTTGACCCCAATCCTAGCGATTAGGTTTCTAGGTCCGAACAGCTTGATCAAGCCGCTTTTGAGCTAATAAACTTTTGCAAAGTAAAGGCTGGACGTTTGTACTGGATTTGTCCTGGGGATCGGCTTCTGTCACTTCCCAATGTTAATCGGACCACTTTACTTCACTGGCCTAACCTTTAATGGGTACCTAGCGATGCTAAGGTCATTCAACCTGCACCTCCTCTACCCCCATTTACTTGTCAAGCTGGACCTAATTCCTCCTCCCAACCTACCCCCACTAACTATGTAGAAGTCCAAGCCACCCTTAGGCCCATTCATGAGGAGCAAGTGTCCCTTTCGAGCCTATGTTGCCTCTGATAACGCTGCTCTTTGTGACTTTGTCCAAGAATGACACGATGAGCTCCGTGGAATGCTTGCTACCCAGATCCAATATTTTCAAGACTTTAAGGCTTGTCTTGAGACCTGGCGAGATTGGCATATCTCTTATAGTCAACCTCCCCACCTCTCTTCTGATTGCTTCTTGCTACTCCCTTTTCCTTTTCTACTCCGTGCTCACATTGAGGATAATGTTTTGTTCAAGCATGGGGAAGTTAGTTAGTTAGTTGATAATGTCTGATGTCTGACTTGGTTCGGTGTGTGCTTGTGTATGCATTGTATATATTGTTCATACTTGCATTTATAGTTGCATTTTAGGATTAATTTTATGTAACTAGAGTATGTTAGAGGTACATTTAGGTTTCTTTTCATTTTCGGTTCCTTTTCATAGTTTTTTTCCATAGTTTTTTGCGTTTTCTTGGTATTGTTATTAGGAGCATGCATTCACTTAAAAAAATCACAAAAAAGAAAAAAATGAAAAAAAGAGAAAAAAATCCTCCGATGATGAACTTTGTAGACTAGGTAGACTTCTTTGGTTTAGATTTATCCTTTGATTCGCCCAATTGTGAGTAAAAGTGTTTGAAAATGAGTTTCCAAAAATGAGCTTCATATTTTGACCATATGTTGAGTGCGAATTAATTGCCCCCATGTTTCGTTACATGAATGTTAGTATGTATCTCTGAATGAGCTAGGTATGACCTTGATTGATGTCCCATCAGGCTTTAAACTTTTAAAGGCTAACTTATCAATTTAGTCTCTTGTCAATTTATGAGCGACTCTTCCTCGACGTCATTTCTCTAGAACTTCCTTTCACTCTTATTCAACATCACACTTAGTATATGCATTTAGGTAACATGATTGAGGCATTTCTTGACTTGTTAACCCAAAAGACCAAATAGCCACCCTTGTTATGCAAAATATA
>JAKOGI010002507.1:22500-104058 GCA_029747015.1 Carnegiea gigantea
ATAATAAAGTTGTATCTTTCAATCTCAAAAATCATCTGTGCCTTGAAATGTTATGAGCACACATTCGTAAGGGGAGAGTTAGTGAGCTCTTAATTTTATGCAAAGATTTTTTTACAGTCATGACAATTAAATCAAATGATCACCAAATACAATTCTAATGATCACCGAAACTACTGTTGATCACTAACTAAAATTTTTTAGTCCTTGTCTAGTTCTTGATCAATAGATATATGATTAGTGATCAATTGGAATATAATTAGTGATCACTTAATTAATTGCTTACTTTTTCCTGATTGTATAGAATTTGATCCTTGTCTAGTTGATGATCAGTAAAAATTTGATAAGTGATCAACTGACATGACATTAGTGAGCATTTAAATTAATATTTACTTTTTTTTGTTACATGGAATTCAATCCTTGGCTAGTTGGTGATCACTAAAGTTGTGATTGGTGATCAATTGGAAAATGACTGGTGAAAACTTAACCAAATGCTTACTTCTTCCTCATTGCTTAGAATTCCTTGTCTAATAGGTAATCAATAGATGTTTGATTAATGATTCCATTGCATAATATTAGTGACCATTTAAATTAATGTTTGGTTTTTTCCTCATTTATAGAACTGAGTCCTTATTTAGTTTGAGCAATAGACATGTGATTGGTGATGAATTGGAATATGATAAGTGATAACTTATCTAAATGTTTACTTTTTTCCACATTGGTTAGAATTCAGTTGTTTTCTGGTTGATGATTAATAAAAATGTAATTAGTGATCCATTGGCATATCATTAGTGACTAATTGAATTAATGTTTACTTTTTTGGTAATTGCTTAGAATTCAGTCTATGTCTAGTTAGTGATCAGTACACATGTGATTAATGATCTATTGGCATAAAAATTAGTGAGCACTTAAATAAACATTTTGTTTTTTCTAATTGCTTAGAATTTAGTCCTTGTCTTGTTGATTATCAACAGACATGTGATAGTGATCAATTGGCACAAGATTAGTGAACACTTAACTAGATGTTTATTTTTGCCTCATTGCTTGGAATTGTGTCCTTGTCTAGTAGGCAATTAATAGACATGTAACTAGTGATCCATTGGCACAAATCAGTGAGCATTTTATATTAATGTTTACCTTTTTCCCCATTGCGAAGACGCAATGCCTATCTAGTTAGTGATCAATACACATCCAGTTGTTGATCACTTGAAATAAGATTAGTGAGCACTTAAAAATGATGGGTTTATACATGTACATTTTAAAACTATTTTTTTAATCATTTTTAGCGCATTATATTCTAATTACACATAATTTTTAATGTTCATGTAGACAAAAGTACTTGGATGATACTTCGAGAGCGAAGCTCATCCAGAACATTCAATTGTCAGAAATCTAAAAGCCATTTACTTGGCAACGCAATGGAGGACGAAAAAAATTCCACATATTATGGAAATTTTGCATGAGGCACATGCAAAGTTATTTCGACGAAGGAGAAAAGCCAGTGTATCAAATGATATAAGCACATTGTTTTATAATTTCATAGTTTCATAGCAAATAAAAGTGAGCTCTAACAATTCATTTGTACTGTTTATGTGCTTAGAAAGCAAAGTTGAAAGTCTTGAGAGCACATGACTGTCATGACTAGGGATAACAACGGGTCGGCTTCGGATTAGATTTATAGACATCCAAATATGATCTAATTAATAAATTGATTTAAAAATTCAATCCAAATCCGACTCTGTTAGATTGGATGTCAAACCAGATTCAGATCAGATTAAATACAGATATATCAGATATAATTCGACTATATATTTTTATTCGATATTTGCACAATTTTTTAATTTCCAACCATATTTCTACACACTTGAAAATGCAATATTAAACACCTCTTCAATGTCAATTAAATTTTCATATAAACATTTTAATATTTTAAACTAAAATGTGTTGGAAAAAGAGATTGCGAATCCATTTTAGAGGGAGAGTGACAGATAGTCGCACAAAAATTCCAAACAAAGGGAGAAAGTACAATTTAGAGTAACAAAGAGGAGAGATTGAGAAGAAGATCTAGAGAAAAGAGGAAATTAGTTAACAAAGAAGAGTGTACTGCACATAACATGTGGACCTTATGCGGATTTTATAAAGGTTATGATATTAGGATTTTTGTATCTTTAAAAAAGCGTAATTATTGAAAAAGGATATGGGTCAAATGCTAATAGTATCGGATGGACCCTCTCCTAAATCCGATTGGATCAAAATCAAATTCAAATTATTTTTATCATATTCAAATTGGAGCATTTTTTATCGGATTTTAATCGGATAATTTTTCCTTAGACTAGATCAAATTTGTATCGAATTCAGACTATACTACCTTCCCTAGTGATGACATAACAAACTGCGAATACAACAGGGCAAGGTATACAACAATAGAACGGTCAAAGATTTCAAGGAGACATGAACCATTTACCCAAATCTAAGAGCTCTGGGCAGGTTTAGGTTTTAAATTGTCCTTTTTTTTGTTGGCTACCTTGTAATGACTAATTAATGTCTACCTAAAACACTTCCATGGAGCTACTAACACTATATAAATGTAAATATGGTTACATATCTATGATTATTTCTTACGTTTTAAATTTATTCATATGTAACATTCTACTTACATATAAAAAATACAAACATGATCACCAAATATAACTTGGAAATAACTACAAGAAGATACATTAATCATAACTAATGTTATAAATTAAAAAAAATATTCTAATTGTTTATGAAAACAAAGCTCATTTACAACAAATAAAATCTCACCTAAATACAGTCGATGATATATTCCTTCATCAATGAATATATTTATAATGATAAGAATAATTAGATCTATTAATCACCAAATACAATTCCAATGATCACGAAACCTAAATCTATTGGTCATTGACTACAATTATAAAATTTTACCAAAACTAGAGCTCAATTAGAATGCATAATTGTCACTAGTACAATAAAGGATATAGTTCATGATCAATGACCATGTATATAATGGTCACCATAAATGGTTAAATTGATCACCAAACAATTATGTTGATCACTAAAAGTGCATATATGAATCACTAACTATAAATATAAATACAAAACATATTATCATAAATATTACTCAAAGTAAAGCTCAAGTTACAACAAATAAAGCTCACCTAACTATAATTGAGAATATAGTTCACAATCAGCAAGCATATTTGCAAGGGTCACCATAAATAGATTAATTGATCATCAAACATAATTTTGATAATCACTAAAACTAGATCTGCTGATCACTAACTAAGATTTTAAGTAAAAAATATATTATAATTTTTAATGACAATAAAGCTCAACTAGAACAAATAAAGCTCACTTAACTACAACTAAGTATACATCTCACAATGACGATTTAGCTCACGACAACGATTATAGTCATGACAGTCATCATAAATAGACCAATTGATCATCAAAACTAATTTTGATAATCACTAAAAAGAAGGCTCAATTAGAACACCTAAAAGTCACCTAGTATAACTAAGGATGTAGTTCATGATTAATGACTATATTTATAATGGTCAGCATAGATAGATCAATTGATTATAAAAAAATAATTCTGTTGATAATTGAAACTATATCTACTGATCACTAACTATAAATATAAATAAAAAATATATTATAAATCTTACTTAAAGTAAAGCTCAATTGCAGCAAATAAAACTCAACTTACTACAGTTGAGGATATAGTTCATGATTAACAAACGTATTTATAATGATCGCCATAAATGGATCAATTAATCACCAAACATAATTCTGATGATCACTAAACTAGATCTATTGATCACTAACTATAGTTATAAGTTTTACTTAAAATGAAGCTGAATTAGAATGCATACAATTCACCTAGTACAATTGCAGATATAGTTCATGATTAATGACCATATCTATATTGGTCACAATGAATATATCATTTGATTTCCAAAAAAAATATTCTATTTAGTGCTGAAACTACATCCATTGATCATTAATTCTAAACATAAATAAATAATATATTAGAAGTTTTATTACAAATAAAGCTCAATTACAACAAATAAATCTCACTTAAATACAATAGAGGATATAGTTCATAATCAACAAAACATTTACATTGGTCACCATAAATCGATCAACTGATTACCAAACATATTTTTGATGATCACTAAAACTAGATCTATTGATCATTGGCTATAAATAAAAATTTTAATAAAATTCAATTCGAATGCATAAAATTCACCTAGTATAACTGATGATATAGTTCATGATCAATGACCCTATATATATTGGTCATCATAAATATATCAATTGATCACTAAAAATAGTTACGTTGATCACTAAGACTATATTTATTAATCACTAACCATAGCATAAATAAAAAATGTGTTGTAGATTTCACTAAAAATAAAGCTCCATTACAACAAATAAAATTCACTAACTACAATTGAGGACATAATTCATGGTCAATAAACATCTATAATGGCTACTATAACTACATCAATTGGTCACCAAATATAATTCTAATGATCACTAAAACTAGATCTATTTATCACTATCTAAGATTATAAGTTAAAACATATATTATGATTTTCAATGAAAATAAAGCTCAATTATAACAAAATAGAAGCCAAGTTGGATACAATTGAGGATATAGTTCATGATCAATGAACATATTCACAATGGGTACAACAAATAAATCAATGGACCACAAAAATGATTCTTGTGATCACTGAAATTAGATTTATTGATCACTAGCTATAATTATAAATATAAACATATATTATAAATTTTTCTAACAATAATGCTCAATTACAACAAATAAACCTTGCTTAACTACAATTGAAGATATAGTTTATGATCAGTGAACATATTTATAATAGTCACCATAAAGAGATCACTTGACTAAAAATAATTCTGATGATCACTAAAACCAAATATATTAAACATTAACTATAACGGTAAAGAAAAACATGTATTATAAATTTAATTGAAAGTCACCTAGCACACATTATTGAGGACATGATTCATCATTAATGAACATAATTATAATGGTCACTAAAAATAGATGTATTGAATGCCAATTATAATCATAAGTAATAGCAGAATTAGAAATCTAGAAAACACATAAAAGCCCAACCAAAAGTTGATCTATTGTTTATCATAACATAATTACGATGGTAATTGGATATTTTTGGATGACCAAAAGCTTAACCAAGAGTACAAAACGTAATAAAGATCTACCAAAAAATAAAGTCTTATTAGAACGTCTTTTTAAATATTTACCAATTCAACGATCATAACATTGAGGACAAAAACATCTTATCAAAGCAGTATTCAATTAAATTTCAACTCCTTACAACAATATTGTACAAAAAGTCTAATTGAATGTTTGACAATATTAAAAGAAATAGTTCAATGTCAAAAACAAAATATGAGTTATTTCCAATAAATCTGTACAAGAAGCATATAGTAAATTCAATATTAGTAATTTCATTATAAAGTAAGCATCATTTTTAAACAAGTACAAATAAATAGTACCTCAAATCTTTTTTCCCCCTAATCAAATTATTCCATATGTAGCTATTGCTTTGAAGCCATCCTCAGAATGTCTGAAGAAAATGCTCAGTTTCAATTCATCCATTAGTATGCAGACTACCACCACCACATCTTTGATCAATCCTTTCATCAAGTATTACATTAGTCATCATATACATTTGCTGATATCGTTGATGCAACATATTAACACAAATAGCATCATTAATATTACAACTAAAAATACGTACTTCTAACATAAAACATGTAATAAAGAACATCACATGAGAGGCATTTCTTCTTAACTACCTGTATATAATCCTTATCTAGCTAGTAATCAATCAATATGTAACTAGTGATCAATATACATAACATTAGTGCACACTTATATAAGTGTTTGCTTTTTTCTCATTGCTTAAAATTTAGTTCTTGTCTAGTTAGTGATCGATGGACATATAACTAGTGATAAATTGACACATGATGAGTTAGCCTTAACTGAATGTTTACTTTTTGCCTCATTTCTTAGAATTCATTCCTTGTCTAGTTCGTGATCAACAAACATGTGTTAATGATCCATTGACATAACATTAATGATCATTTAAATTAATGTCTACTTTTCCTCTTTGCTTAGAATTTAGTCCTTCTCTTGTTAATGATCAACAGACATGTGATTAATGATCAATTGATATGAGGTTAGTGAGCACTAAAATAAATGTTTACTTTTTTCTAATTGGTTTCTGTTTAGTGATTGTCTTGTTGACGATAAACAGACGTATGATTCATGATCAATTGACATAAGATTAGTGAATACTTAATTGAATGTTTACTTTTTTCTTCATTATATAAATTAGATCCTCATTGCTTGAGCATATCTCTCAAACCAACCAAGCCACCCTTCCCAATAAGCTAATGACAATCCAAATTTACCAAAATACTAGGATTCCAAAAGTCCTATAAACTATTTTATGCCTACATTACAAACCATATAAATAGAACCAAAGAGCTCCATCAAACTGGTAGCACCGTACCATCTATCATTCCTAAAAATATAACACTAACTGGATTTGACATGTATGATATTGCTTAGAATTCCTAACCCCCTCCAAAAAAACAAAAAAGGATTCATGTTGTTTCCTATCACTAGTAGGATAGAACAACAGTCTATAAGTCCTAGAATTCAAATCATGGATAGGAAACCCTTAATGAAGTTAACTGCAGTCATCAACATGGATGAAACTCAACCTAAAGCGCCACCAACATAATTGAGGTAACATCTACCTGCTAAAGTTTACTCAGAATCAACTGTTATGAAGATGAAGGGCTTCATGTCAAAATCCTACATTGATTATGCAAATAAGAGAAGGAAGGAAACAATGAAAGGAAGTATCTCAGCCCAATCATCGATTAAGAATATAGAAACAATGGAGGACAAAAAGAACAAAATTGACAGTTAAGACGAACCAAGGTGACAACACAGTAGGTAAGTAAATGAGTATAGTAGTGATCAAAACAATATTGGAAAAAAGTGATCGAAAATTACCATAGAACACTAGAAAAGAAAAGCAAGTACCTATTGTACATCTCTTGCCGAAGCCACAACTTTGAAGCTTGCTAATTGGCTCAAAATGTTCGCATGTGGAACAGTTATCAGATGCAGTAGTTCAATACCTAATTTTGGTTTTGTATAACGACCTAGACACATACAGAAAGAAATAGGAAACACTATAGTTCATAATCAAACATACCATATTGAAAAAGAAAATTGATTGCACAAAATTGACCTATAGAAAATAGTAATGATATAACTCTATTTTGACCTTATTTAAGCCCCTATTTGATCCCTTTTCCCCCCTAGTTTTGTGTTGGATCTTTATGAAAAAGCGTCAAATTTATCTCCTTTGGTTCATATTGTGGTTATAAAGTGGTTTTCCTTATTTTCTGGAGTTTTTACCGATAAGATGAGGAAATCACTAGTTTGATAGAAACGGTGGCCGTAGGGACAAGTTTGAAGGAGGAAAAGGAACTTTAGGGATGTTCCGAGGGCCACAAAAGGAAGACTTAAGGGCCTAAAAGAATGCATGGTTAGTCGAGCACTATAGCGCAATCGTGCAAAAATCATGTAGTGAAGACCTAGTTTCCTAAAGCTGCGCAAGGGCAGTCATACTTTAGTGCACAACAATGGGTAGATATGCATGGGCAGTCATGCTACAATGCACGACCATGCGTCTTCTTAGTTTTTATGAAATGAAAACAATTTGTGGACTTATTTTGGTGGATCTTTTAGTCTATCTAAAAACACATCTTGACAGGTGCTTTCTAAGGTTTATTAGAGTCTATCTAAAAGCAGTTACTGTAGTGCACGACAGTACGTGGTCACTCGTGCATCGACTCATAACCATGCATCTTCTTAGTTTTTGCGATATGAAAATAATTTTCGAACCCATTTATTGGGGAATGTTTTAGTCTATCTAAAAACACTTCTTCAGAGGCGCTTCCTAAGCTTTATTAGAGATATCTTAAAGACTCTTTTGCATTAAGTTTATCATCATTGAAGATTGTTCGATGATGAATGCTGCATGTAATCTGAGTTTGCTCCTCAATTGATTTTCTAGGGTTTTATGTTCATCATGTATATCAACTTCAGTCTTCCCATGGTACTTGTTAATGTGATTAGTGCCTAACTTTCTCAATTGTGGTGGGGATTAACGCTAGCTATGCTTGGTTGAATCATGATTTGTCCCTAAACCTTGGCCCATGTTATTGAATTCTACTTCGCTCACAACGTGTTCGATCAATTTCTAAAAATAGCATTTATCTATTTCTACTAGGGTTTAAGGGAACATTGAAAGATGAAACCTTTACCTAGCATGACTTAATACATGATTAGAATTTTGATATGAAAATAATTGAAGTCCTAATTGGGATTCGAGATTGTAGATCTTGCAATTATTTGACTTTTAGTCCCATGAAAATGGGGGGCTATAGTTTTGGGACTAGTTTTCGACCCTTGAAAGACGGAGGAGATGGGTTAAATTGATAATCTATCAATTCTTATTGTGAGCTTGGGTGAACTTTATAGGGTTAATTAGTAATTGATCGCTAAAGTAGTTGTATTATTAATTGCAATATGAATGTCTTGAATTTGTTGGATTCTTCATCACATTCTTGGTTGTTATTGTTTTCTTCGATGATAGTTGAATGTCCAATCTTGTTTGGCCTAGATTGAGTAGATTAATTGGTTTTGATAGTTAAAAGCAAGTTCCTTATAGATATGACCTATACTTATCGTTGCTAATTACGTTAGCACCATACACTTGCAGTATTTTATACAACACACTTTTTCACGCTATTGTTGGGGAACTTGTTCCTTTCAATATCAAAAACTAGTTAGAATACTTTAGATTAGGATTTTATTTTTCTTTTTACAGTTTTTAGTTCTTCTTTATTCTTGCCTGATGTTGGTTATGCTTGATATAGTGTTTGCTATGTATGCATAGCAAAATTCAAGGTAATCATGCCTTGCTGCTCTAGATCCTGAAATTGAAGCAACCACACGAAAATGAGGTGGAGAATCGAGAAGGAGGAAGAAAGAGGCAAAGATGGCAGGCAGAACATGGTGCTCCGTAACTATGCTATGCCTAAATTTATTGAGGCTGACTCCTCCATTGTGAGGCCCATAGTTGAGGCACATGACCACTGCAGCAGGCGTACGGGCAGTCGTAGTATAGATAAATGATCGTCCTTAGGGCCAAAATAATCTATTGAGCTTTGCCTATCAGAATATGCTAAGCAAATACTAAATCAAGGGTTTTGATTCAACAACTTCAAATATACTAATTCTAAATTCAATTTAGAAGAAAACTTCTAAGGATTTATGCAGTTAAGAAAGGTGACTGGATCAAAATGATAAACATGCGCTTTTCTCTATAATCAGATAATTTCGAGGAATTTTAATCTATCTAAAAATTCAGTCTACTTTTTCAAAATCAACCAAATTTTCCTAAATTCAACAAAAGTTGTTCTTTCAAACTAATTTTCCTTAATCTAGGTTAAATATTTTTGATTACTCTCTAGTGCTCCTAACACACAAATCGCTCTTTCGAGTCGATGCTTAGTTAGGTTTCATCAAGCTTCTAACAATCGAGTGTCACCTTTCAGTTTTTCACTCTATTGTTTCAAGTATGCAAGCAAACTTTGGCCAAAAATCCACTCACGATATAAAAATCACTCAATAAAACAAAATCAAACCAATCATGAATTAAAGCACATTTTAATGATAAATATGATCCAATTACACTTTCACTAAAAAATAAATTCCTAGTCAAAATAAACTACTCATACATGATTAAAGATTTAACAACTAACCAAAAATTCTATGAAAATCTGAGATGGAAGGGCTTGATAAAGATAGCCTTCAACCAAGGGCTTCAAACCACCTCAAAACCGAACTCACACTCAAATTTTCTCATTAAATCACCAGTCAAACTTAAAAAAAGAAAAAAAAACCTAACAAAAGAGTAAAATTTTGAGAAAAAAACTAAACTAAGCTATGCCTTCTTTTTTCTCTTTTCCTCCTCTTCTCCTTGTTGAAAAATGGGGTTTTACAGAAGAACATGGACGTTTTTAGCCACACAGCCGAAGGAAGACGAAGAGTCCACAGTTAGACGGCTCACACAGTTCGTGGCAAGCACTACGGTCCGACTATAGTCTTAGCTGGAACTGAATTTCTGCTCCTCTTGCTCCACGGGCATAACATCACATGGGCATCTATAGGGGAGGTCAAAATATATCCAATAAGGGCCAAATGCTAGGTCGAAATGGCCTAAAATCCTGCAAAATACATCAAACAACCATACCCAGCATAAATCGAGAATAGGAGTATAAATAGTAACTTAAAGCACATAGTTCTCCAACTAAAGAGCAAAATGGCCCTAAAATGATGAATATATTAAGCACTTATCAAACTCCCCCATGCTTAAATTGTTGCTTGGCCTGAAGCAACACTATAGCCAAAGAAATATATACAACCTTCTCAGGATAGATATAGTTAGTGTTTTAACGGCAAAGCCGATCCAAAGTTAGCCCAAAAATCATTTAGCAAATAGGCTCAAATCATCAAATACAATCATTCAACATATGAAACAAATGAAGCTAGCAAGGCTGGTAGAACCTCAATATAGTTATGTGGCACTCATCACTCATGTGTTTGAAAGGTTCCCTCAATTCTCATTCCATAGACTCAAATCTACTATAAGTTTGACAAGACTCTTAAATTCGCCATCACTAAAATGGAAACACACCAGACAATCATCAGAATTTTCGTAAGGCTACAATGGGGCCACAGGTAAAAGTAAGAGGGGAACAAATGTCTTGAAAATGTGGAGCTAGAAGCCACAGATTAAGAGCCAGACAATTCCAATGCATCACACAAGTTCATCCCTAAACCAATACAAATCAACAAAATACATCCCCAATTTAAGGAGACTAAGAGTTGAAAGTCATAACAATCTTACAATCCCAATAAGGATAATACTCCTTAATTTTTCTTTTTGATTTTTTCTTCTTTTTTTTCCTTTTTTTGGTTTTTCCTTTGATTTTTTTTAAGACGAAAGAGTTAGCCAAGCGAAATCCATACAAAACTTTAAATCTCAACTGTTCTCTAAATTTTGTAAAAAATAAAAAAGGGATTTCTTTTTTATCAATCAAGATTACACATCCCTTTACCAAACAACCAAAATCCACTAAAAGATCTTAACTCTCCTTTCTAGCTCCCAAATCAAACTTGATACAAAAGAATGAAACGCTCCTCCAGTCTTGGCTTAAGGGTAAGATAATCATTTGGCCATAGGCTATAATAGAAGGTTCAATCAAGAAAAGCGGATATAGGCTCAAAAGGGCGAGCAAGGGATATAATATATAACAAAGGTGGCTATCTGGCCGTTGGGTTTAATAAATCAAAGAAATGCCTCAATCGTATTGCCTAAATACATATGCGAAATGAGATCTTGAATGAGAGTCAAAGCAAATTCTAGAGAATTGATGTCAAGGAAGAGTACCTGAAAGAATCATGAGACTAAATTGATAAATAGTCTGTAAAAGCTCAAAGCCTCACGAGACATCTACCAAGGTCATTAGTCAACACATGCCAAAGTTCATATAAAGAGTCATGGGGTAATCAATTCACACTCAATATATGGTCAAAACATAAAGCTCACTTTGAAAATTCATCATCAGACTAAACTAGAGAAGTCTACCTAGTCTACAAAGATCATCATCGGAGGATTTTTTTCTTGTTTTTCCTTTTTTTTAATTTTTTTTTTTTTGGTTTTTTTTTGTGCAGGCTCCTGAAATGCAATCTAACATCATAAAAATGCAAAAACAATGAAAGAAACTAAAACAAAACAAAAAATGATATCTAAAATGAAAAGAAAAGAAAAGAAAAAACTAAACATACTTCTAAAATGCTTCTAACCAAATGAAAGGAAAAAAAACTACAATAAAGCATCTAAAAACAACTGTCACAAACAATATATACAATACATAAGCACACTAAATCAGGCATCAGATGCCAAATATAGTGACAAACTCCCCATGCTTGAATCACACATTACTCTCAATGTAGGCACATAGAGAAAATGGGAAGGGGAGTAGCACAAAAATATCAGAAAGGAGGTGGTGGAGGAGGATGGGATGGTTGGCCATGAGAAATTATCCAATCTCGTCAGGTTCCAAACATACCCTATAGTTCTGAAAATATTGAGTCTGGGTAGCAAGCATCCCACGAAGCTCATCGTGGTGCTCTTAGATAAAATCATGAAGAGTGGCGTTCTCTGAAGGAACATAAGCTTGAAGGGACACTTGCTCTTCCTGAATGGACCCAAGGGTAGCTTGGAGGTCAACATTGTTAGTAAGTGGTTGTTGGGAGGAAGAGCTAAGTCTTGTTTGACTAGATTGAGGGGGTCGAGGGTGAGGTGCAGGTTGAACAACCTCGGCATCACCAAGTACCCAATAAAGGTTAGTCAGATGAAGTAAGGGGGTGCGATCGATGTTGGGAAGCAGCAAAAGCCGTTCCCTAGGGTAAATCTAATACAAACACCCAACCTCTATTCTACAAAAGTTCATAATTTCAAAAGCAGCTTGATCAAACCGCTCAAACCCAAAAATTCTATGCTCAGGATTGGGCTCAATACCCAAAAATCTAGCAATAGTAGTGATGATACCACCGATGACTATCCTACCCTTATTGCTAATAGCAACATTATACAATTGCCTGGCTAAAAATGAACTGGGGTGAAGCTGGACACCATTAAACATACAGGACAAGACGTATAACTCTGATAATCTCAGGACATTCAGACTATCATCCCGAGCAAAGAAACAACAAGTCAAGAAACACTGAGCTACTCGAATACAAGGGTTCCTAATATGGGTGCATTTGAATGAACTACTACTGTACCTAACACACCCTGAAAGTTCGCCCCAAAATGCATTTGGATTGATTTCGTGGGGGACTTATCAGTTTAGTAAATCCATACTAGGTGGAAAACCGAGTATACTGTTCTCGTATAATTCTCCTTGCAAAAAGAAAGAAATGTACCCAGTTTGACATTGAGGCCCTCTAGTGACTGAACGTAGAGTATACTTAGGAACTATAGGGTCGGGTCCTAGTATGATGCTCTTTAATTTTAATAAAGTGTCCCATACCACCTCGTGCAAACAACCAGCTAATATCATCTAACCTTCCTAATCGTGCTAACAAGTTCTCATCATAATATTGAGTTGCCACAACCATACGTCATTCAAATAGTTATATCTAGCAACATGATCAGGATTTGTCAAACCAGGGGGTGAGGAATGTTGCCCTGGGCACGTGCATTGGTGGAGGTTCAGGATGTCCCTTAAGGTCGAGATGGTGCTTGACTTGATGATCCAACCTCCTTAACACTTCTTTGTCTTTTGGTTGGTGCCATTATTACAAAATGAACCAAAAACTAAAAATAAAACCTAAATAAGAAAATTTGAGGAAGAAAAATGAAGGAATTAAGTAAAAAGAAGAAGAATTAGAGAGAGAAAGAGCTGGTTGTGGTGAATGAGTGAAGGTGAGATGACTTGAAAGAAGAAGAAGAAGAAGAAAGAGATGAAGAAAAAGATGGATTAAATGAAAAGGAAGGATTTTGGGTGAAAATGGAGTAAAAATGAGAAGAAATGGGTGAGGATTGAAGGTTTTAGCTATGGTGGTTTTAGAGAGAGAAAATGGAAGTAGAAAGAGAAGCTTGAAGAAGAAGATGAATTTGGGGGAAAAGAGGGGTCTCCACAGTCAAAACCCTTGACCGCGGGCTGGAACAGATCACAACGGACTGTGGGCTCTGCCACGAGCCGTTCGTGGTGTCTACTTTCACCAAAGTTTTTTTTGGTTTTTCTTGTTTAGCACCCCACGGCCGTGTTGCTAAGCTTCTTGGCTGTGGTGCCAAACATTTTATTTTATATATATATATATATATATATATATATATATATATATATATATATATATATATATATATATATATATATATATATATATAATTTTTTCTCTCTTTTTTTAATTTATCTCCCCCTTTTTTGCTCTTTATTCTATTCTTATTTCCCTCATTTTTTTCATTTTTTTCTCTTTTTATTGAAAATCAAATCTAAAAGAAAAAGGGCTTGGGTTGCCCCCCAAGAAGTACTCTTTTAAGGTCAAGTGCTTGACTCTATTTTGAGGCTTGGTCTCGATTAGTGAATGTATAGACAGTTCCTTTATTACAGACCACAAAATCGAACTTCTTTAATTAAAGGTACCATTTTAAAAGCTCTCATTGAAGGTCCTTTATCTTCATCAGTTTATACCATAACATGTTGTTGGCACGCAGGATAAATCGCTGACGTAGGCCATCGGACGGGCTACTATCAACTTGTTCAACCCCCAAATCAAAGTCCACGTCAAATCCTTCCATAGGGGGCAAGGAGTGAATAGTTTGAGCGAAGCTGCAATGATGCCTCATAGTAGATTCATTAGAAGCGTGGGCCTCAATCTTGGGCATGCTAGGTGGCATAGGAGCAGCAAACTCTATCTTAACATACCCTTAGTCAAGGTCGACACTAGAAATCCAGTCAAAGTCAGGAGGATCTTTAGAATTCAAGACATCCTCCATGTCAATCTTAGGGAAGGGGGAAATTCATCTGGAAGAGAAGAATTAGGAGAAACCACTTTCTCCTCATATGATAAAACACAACATAACGCCTTGCACTTCGAATGTAATCCGTCCCTTTCTTACATTTATATGGCCACCAGCTGAAGCCAATATAGGCCGTCCTAGGATAATTTAAGCATCATCAGTGTAATAGCCCAATCCTAAATCATTTTATTTATTTAATTAAGCCATGTTATTCTTTTTCTCATTTATTTATCTCATTTAATGATCTTGATTAGGAGAATTCATTTTGGGTCCTACTTTGCAATTCGAGTTTCATTTATCGAAAATAATTTTTCGTAGAAATTGATATTAGGCCTCGATGATTATGATTTAAAAGATTAAATTATTTTTCATGATATCACAATTAATTTCAAGCTACAAAAAAAAATAAAAAAAAATTCAAGCGCACTCGGTTTGAGCTAGTTTTCGAACCTGAGCCCGTTTAAGGCCAATTTTAGCCCACCAAGACTTGACCCTATTTATTTATCTAATTATCATCATTAAGCCTTAATTATCGTTAGCAAAAGCTAATTTTTGTGCTTAATTTTTAGCCAAGTGTTTTTGCTTAAGTTCATTTTGCACCAAGCAATTATTCAAGACACTTTCTCTCTCCTCTTCTCTCCTTCTTCTCTCTACCCCATGGCCAGCAGACCCCCAGCCCCACTTGTGGTGTTTTCCAGCCACTTTCTGGTCAGTCTCCGGCAAGGAATTGCAACCTCCAATCACCTCCCTCCACCGGCTATCATCCTCCACCCTCAAAATCATCAAATATCATCTCCATCTCCACTTGTTTCAAGCTCAAAGTAAGTGACTTCAATCTTGTTCTTTGAATTTATGGTTTTTGCTTCTTATTTTGGTTGTTTTAATGTTGGATTATGTTGTTTTTATTGAATTAAGAATCATCTTGGTGATGGATCATGCTGGAGTTGAAGTTAGGGTTAGGGTTTTATCTTGATCATATAAGCTTCATGTTCAAGTGTTGGATTTTGATTGTTTTAAATGGGATTTTGTGATCTTTGGCATTGGTAATGAATACCAAGATGTTTATGCTAATTTACATAAGTTAAAGAGTGATTTTAGTGGGTGGTTATATGAAGAAAAGATTGCAAATATGTGGCTATTGAGCTGTCAACAGACCTAAAATAGGGGTCAATTTAGGAGAAAACTGGTATTGATTGGCATATCCAAAATTCATGATTTTTGGTATAGTGATATCTAGAGGATTTGGCTTTCAATAGGCTTTAGAATTACTTAGTTTCAAGTTATGTGGACAAAGTTATGATGAATTCACTGAGGACTATGTAGAACACATTGGAACTAGGAACAGTTTTGAACAGTGGAATTTACGAAAACATTGGTATTGATTGGCTCATTAAAAATTTGTGATTTTTGGTATGTGGATGGATCAATGAGTTAGCTTTCACATGCCTTTTGAATCACCTTAATCTGAGTTTTGTGGAAAACGTTACGGTCATTTTGCTACGACTCCGCAGATTGAACTGAAATTACGCACATCTGTGTTCCAGCCTAATTTTAGGGACCTTACTATGTGAATCATGCTTTATGTCCTCAATAAAAGGTTTAGCGGACATTATGGGCATTTCATATGGGGGTTTTACATCTTATTTTGAGGTCAGGAGTGAAAGATATGGATTTTCTAATACAGACCATCAAACTGTAATATGAGTGAATACAGAAATTATTTTCAGAAGTTTCTAAATAATTATGGATACTACAAGGAAATTACAAAGTATAGTAAGTTCAACAAGTTTGGTTATGTAGAGAAGCTTACTTAGGTTTGAAAATTGAGTTAAGTGAGCATGAAAATGAAATTTGGGAAGTGAGCAGAGTAATAACTCAAAATCGGTGCCCTTTGGACCAAGTTAGGGTGTTATATGAGCTTTTATGAACCTCACAACACCCCTTATAGCATTAAACCATTTGTCACCCATTTTAGAAGTATTAAACCTTCTATTATTTATTTCGGATGCATTACAATCTTCATTATCTATTTCAAAAATATTAGAAACCCATATTTTATTTATATCAATTAAAATCTTTTCATTATTACCTTAATCATTTTTATTTGGTCTATTTTGCTTCAATTTGCTATATTTTAAGTTCAATAACCCTAACTGATTTATTATTCAGTTTATTTTGGTTTAACTTGTCTTATATTGAATTATTGGAATTGTAGAAGTCTTTTTAAAAAAATCAATTTCCATTAAAGTTACAAATTATGTCAGTGAATGTGGTTTACTAACTACATTTACCTATAATTACATTTCTTTAGCAAAATCAAGACCTAGTCTATCGTTTCCAATATGCATAAGTATTGTTAAGAGAAACATCATTTTAAAGACTTCAGGTACGTCCATTGCCTGTATCTTTAGAAATCAGAGTGCATTTATCAACGTTATCATATTTTGGTAAGTACATCAATGAATCAATTTACACAGTGATTTATCAGTTGATTAGTGACCCCGTCAATTATTATCTATAGGGCATTCACCCTTCAGTTACCCGCGCGGCCTCAAGCCAGGTCCCCGATCGTCTTGGCAGGTGTGCACCTATCCATAGATAGTAACAGTATCAAGGGGTTCACTATCAGAAAATAACTAGCAATGCAGCTTTACATCACCTCATTCACTGTTTTAACTTAAAATGAATTACAAATTGGGCCCAACCAGTGTTTCAATGATCATTTAACAATTCAGGAATACGTGCAGTAAGCTTGAGCTCACAGTTCGAAATGTTTTGATGTTTCGTTTTAGGCAAATGTTCAGGGAATTACCCTCAGGCTGACAAATCAGCTGAGGAGAATAAGTGAAGCAAGGAAATTCGAATGGATCAGAAGAAATGCAGTAAATGCATACCTTAAAGCCATATATTTAATTCTTCTGTGGATGAAGATGTAGACTATATAGTGATTTATTTTACTATGGTTTATAAACCCTTCATTGGTTAACACTTGATGTGAGTGTATATGTTTAAGGTTATGCTTAGCTATATTATTTATAGCACTCATGTTTCAAGTCTTATCCTTTTGGATGATGGTAATGCCCTTATCATTAGGTTGCCTAGATTATAATTAAGGGATTTATTAAGGAAAATACAAACAGTGAAAAATGTTTAATTGGGGGTGTTATAGATTTGGTATCAGAGCCAGGTTGAGATTTTCTTTATGGGATATAGAGTGTAGAGTTAAGGTACTGAGAAATTGGTTAGTGAGGAATGAAGATTACTATGATATCATTGGAGATTTGCGACAATAGTAATGTCTGCTTCTCACTCACATATTCTACTTGTATATTCTTCTTTGTCAGATGGATCTATACAATGTATATATAGTTTGATCTCAAGCATCAGACTCAAGGGTGATTTTTAACAACAAGTTAAAGATGTTCCAATGCATTTAGATATGTATGGTCATATGAGCCACCCATCTGATTCGTATGCCATTCTTTTAGCTTGAATTGTTTATTTTTGGGGTGTAAACCCTCGTACTTCAGGTGTGTAGCCCGTAGAGTTGTGGTCTCCGACTTGTAGCCGTTGAGCTTGATCTGGTATCCTTTTATACTTCTATTCAATGCAGATGATGTAATGTAAGGCTTTAAGCCTGGAAATTGGCCAGTTTGCAGGCGAAACTCTGTCCGTTTCACCCCAGAAATTTCAAAAT
This sequence comes from Carnegiea gigantea, assembly GCA_029747015.1. NCBI lineage: Eukaryota > Viridiplantae > Streptophyta > Magnoliopsida > Caryophyllales > Cactaceae > Carnegiea > Carnegiea gigantea. The sequence continues at coordinate 40,957 of JAKOGI010002507.1, forward strand.
CATTAACACTCGTAGCCCTAGGGTTGGGGGTTGTTACCAATATATCCTATGAAAGGCCCTTGACTCATTTTGAGATTAAAAGCATAGGGAAAACTAAGTATGGGCAAATTAAACACGTTCAATCAACTTGACAGTTTTGATCAGTGCACAAGGACTGACCATGAAGTAACTTTTGTCCAAGATCACGATGATTTACGCAAGGGTTTCCTATCTTGACTTTAAGTTTAAGGAGATGTCTTTCATATGAAACAAGATTCAGGAAGATTAGAGGTCATTTGATTATTTAAAACTATTAGACAAGTCAAAGTCTGTAAATTGAGTAGAATCCTAATGCACAAGGTCTGCGTTTAGTTCACTTGTAGCCTATGCATTCCATCAGATAGAGATGTTTTCATTTGTTTATGTCAAAATACAAAAAGTAAGCTATCCAAGGACCCATATTGCAGCACATTTGGAGACTAGTGGTTAATGAAATTTAGCCTAGAAGTCTGATGGTACAGACTGTTCAAGTCAGCAGATGCATACAATTTTGAGCTTATATTTCCTCATCATATGGGTGCCATTTTGTGCGCTTCCCGAATCCAAGTGGCAATTACTTCAATATGCCCCATTGATTGCAGATATTTTCTTTTGTAACCCAAGAATTTCATTTAAGTGAGCTATATGGGGGTTCTTGATGTAGTATCCCCTGAATTATAGGATTTTAGAGGCTTGTTCTATGGTACATAAATTTAAAACCATCGACTATAGACTATTTCATATAAGAGACACCAATGGCACATTAGAGAGACATTTTGCTTCAATCCATTACAATTCAAGGCTTGCTTAAATTGTCCAGACTCTTGCAAGTAGTTCATTGACTCTACCTCCATTTGTGAAGTAAACATTACTCTAGAAAATATTTCACGGCACCTTCTGGTAACATACCATCTACCATTGTCCTTGTTGGATTATCAACTGTTGGAAACTCCTTACTTGACCAGGGCTTCATCTTTTTGTCTTCACGGCATCTCCCCATCTAGTTGCATTATCAGTTCTGGTTACCTTTTCCTATTTTTAAGAGCCCAATTGCTGCTAGCAGCTGGGTTATGATTGGGATGTACCAATCTCAATAGATGATAATTTTGTAACACGCCTGAACAGAATCTAGATCTTAACTACACTTTGTATAGGGGTAGATTGTTGTCCAACTTGTGGAATCCATTGCTAAGGGAAACGCGATGTGTCTACCCTTTTTGACTGATTCGACCTCAGTTTCCTGTTGAAGATCACTTTCATGAAGTTAAGTTGGGCAACCAAAATGTTTTCATGCATTTGGACTGCGTCAGTGAGAAATTTTGATGGGTTACTATCCCGTGGAAAAATGTCTTCAGTTGATTCATACTCAAGGCTCTAGAGTGGAAAGTATGACCCAGTAGAACCATAAGAATGGATTCGAGGAGTGGAGAAAGTTTTCACTATAATAGAGATTCCAGGTGATAAAAGGGTGAACATTGGTACATTTCATCTAACTAGTGAAGCCGATATTTCATGGAACATTGTTAAGAATAGGCTCTTAGGGCTTGATTTCACTTCGAGTAGATTTGTAGAAGAATTAACCATAGCACACCTAAGTATCGAGTGGGAACTAATAAGTGTATGTGGTGCGGTAGCACAGAGCACCTCATCGCTGCCTGCTCCCGAAAACTGAAGGTTGTAGATAAGGGCTCTCACTTTCAAGGCCCGCAGCTGTAGGAAGGGCTTATGTGTTGAGCAAGAAGGAAGCTACTACCTCTGGTGCAGCAGTAAAACTCTCTTTTAATTTTGAAGCCATTTTGTGTATTGCTTGCTTTAGTTGCCACTCATTCATTTATATTCACACGATCTACCATGCAAGTGAACCTTGAGAATAAGAAGGCATAAACCAATTATGGAATTAAGTTATCTAACGACTCTAGAGTTGAGTGTTCTACATCTCATAAATTTGTTTCAATTACTGTTGGTGAGATAGTTTCCCTTGGAGTTCTGATTCAATTTGACTGGTCAGACTTTAATATCATTTTCGAAATGAGCTGGTTGTATACTTATGAGGTCAAGATGGATTATGATGACCCTAAGGTTATTTCAAGAGATGAACAAGGGAGAGAAATACGTTTTATGGTCAAAGAGAGGGGGGGAAAAACTTGTCCTTTAAATTATGTTATGAAAACAAGTGAGCTCTTATGTCAAGTATATATTGTGTATTAGTGTTATGCTATTAACATTCAACCAAAGCAAGAAAAAGCAAAAGATGTTCCTATAGTTAGTAGATTCAGAGATGTTTCCTAAAGAATTACTAGGAGTGCTCTGCAAAGAGAAAGTGATTTTGAGATTGAATTAATCCCTGGTGCCTAACCTATCTCAAAAACTTCATATCTTATGGCCCCAATTGAGCTTAAAGAACTGAAGTTTCAGTTAGATGCACTGTTACAGAAGGGATTTATCAGACCATCCAAGTGTTCCTCCATGGGATACCCAGTTCTAATTGTACAGAAAAAGAATGGAACCTTGAGTTTATGTATTGATTTCAAAGAATGGAACCAGATCACCATTAAAAACACATACCCATCATCCCAAGTAGGTGATTTGTTTGATCAACTATATAAAACATGAGTCTTATCTAAGATTGATTTGAGGTTAGGGTACCATCAACTTAGGATTATATCTGAAGACGTTCCCAAAATCACACTAAGCACCATGTTTGGGTCACTATGAATTCATTGTGATGCCTTCTAGCCTAATCAATGGCCCTGTGACCTTCATAGATCTTAGGAATAGAGTTTCATACCCTATTTAGATAAGTTTGTGGTGGTATTCATAAAAGATATCTTAAAATACTCTAAGGATAGAGATAAGCATACTGTTCATTTGAGACAGTGTTATAGACCTTGAAGGAATATCAATTACATAGCAAATATAAGAAGCATGAGTATTGTTGGAAGCAATGGTATTTTTGGAATAAATGGTTTCAAAGGAAGAGATTAAGATTGAATTGCAAAAAGGTCAAAGCAGCTATAAAGTGCTCAAGACCCACCAATGCATTGAGATTAGAAACCGTTTGAGTTTAGTAGAGAATTATCGAGTTCCGAAAGGAATTATCATATAGTGGTACCTTATCCCTCCCAACAGTTCAAGTCTTATGGGTGATACCTTACCCATAATCCAGGTGCACTGAGAATTTAAAAACATTACTTGTAAGGTGTATCTTATGCAATCTATACTGGCCATCAGAGTCTGAAGTATATCTTCTCTTACAAGAAGCTCAGTCTACATGAAACATCAGTTGCGACAAATCCACTGTCAACTAAGAACTGGAAATATTGTGGTAGACGCCCTGAATAGGAAGGCATAACATACTGTGAACACTGTAGTGATTACTCAACTGAATTTCTTAAGAGAGCTTGAGGACGTGCACATTCAATTAGTGTCAAATTGGAAGGCAAATGTTCAACTGCTGGCACTTACCTTACAGCCCTCCCTAATAGAGGAACCTAGAGTGAATGAGGATAGTGATCCTGCACTCCAAAGAATAAAGAAAAATCTTAAGAAAGCAGATCTTAGAGGAGGCTCATAACACTCGCTATTCAGTGCATCCGATGGGCACCAATATGCACACAGATCTAAGGCAATATTTTTGTGAAACAATATGAGAAGAGAAATTATAGAATATAAGGATAAAGGTCTGATTTGCCAAAAGGCCAAGGCAGAACACTAGCACCCCATAGGTGAATTGAGACCTTTAGAAATTCGCACTTGGAACTGGGATCCTATTTCAATGGACTTTATCAGGGGATTCCCTCAGATATAGTGTTTGATAGAGATTAGAGATTTCAAGCCTGTTTTGGCTTGCACTCCAAGGAGCCTTTGGAACTAGATTGAACTTCAGCAGTTCTTATCATCCTGAAACGGATGGGCAAGCATCTAAAAATATCAATGGATCAACTCTTCTAAGTTGCCGCCTGTAGTGCTTCATAAGCAACATTTGCATTTGAACAAAGTATGGAACTCCCAAGAATCAACGTTGTGATAGCACTAGCAGAGAATCCTTCATTAAAAATCAGGACAAAATGGCGGTAGACATTGACAACTCAGGTAGTACATTTCGTATCCTGACTATGCTGTCATAATCAAATCCATTGTAGTCATTGAGGATCTTATGTTTCAAGAACATTCAAGTCAGATATTGGATCACAAAATTAAGCAGTTAAGTATCAAGCATATACATTAAATCAAATTGCCTTGGACAAATCATACCTTCTCATAAGCTACTTGGGAAACTGAGCAAGAAGTAAAAGCCAAGTACTCATATTTATTTGAAATCACCTTGCATAATAGTCAAAATTCATGAGTTTCGAGGATGAAACTCTTCAAGGGGGGAAGGCTGTAATAGCCCGACGCTAAATCATTTTTATTTATTTAATTAAACCATGTTATTCTTTTTCTCATTTATTTATCACATTTAATGATCCCAGTTGTGAGAATTCATTTTGGGCCCTACTTTGCAATTCGAGTTTCATTTACCGAAAATACTTTTTTAGAGAAATTGATATTAGGCCTCGATGATTATGATTTAAAAGATTAAATTAATTTTCATGATATCACAATTAATTTCGAGCTACCAAAAAAAAAAAATTCAAGCGCACTCAGTTTGAGCTAGTTTTCGAACCCGAGCCCGTTTAAGGCTAATTTTAGCCCACCAAGACTTGACCCTATTTATTTATCTAATTACCATCATTAAGCCTTAATTATCATTAGCAAAAGCTGATTTTTGTGCGTAATTTTCAGGCAAGTATTTTGGCTTAAGTTCATTTTGTACCAAGCAATTATTCAAGACACTTTCTCTCTCCTCCTCTCTCCTCCTTCTCTCTACCCCATGGCCAGTAGACCCCTAGCCCCTATTGTGGTGTTTTCCAACCACTTTTCAGCCAGCCTCCGGCAAGGAATTACAACCTTCAACCACCTCCCTTCACTGGCTATCATCTTCCACCCTCAAAATCACCAAATCTCATCTCCATCTCCACTTGTTTCAAGCTCAAAGTAAGTGACTTCAATCTTGTTCTTTGGATTCATGTTTTTTTCTTCTTGTTTTGGTTGTTTTAGTGGTGGATTATGTTGTTTTTATTGAATTAAGAATCATCTTGGTGATGGATCATGGTAGAGTTGAAGTTAGGGTTAGGGTTTTATCTTAATCATGCGAGCTTCATGTTCAAGTGTTGGATTTTGATTGTTTTAAATGAGATTTTGTGATCTTTGTCATTGGTAATGAATATCAAGACGTTTATACTGATTTACATAAGTTAAAGAGTAATTTTAGTGGATGGTTATCTGAAGAAAAGATTGCAAATATGTGGTTATTGAGCTATCACCAGAGCTAAAATAGGGGTCCCTTTGGGCGAACATTGGTATTGATTGGCATATCTAAAAGTGTTAGCTTTCAATAGGATTTGAAATTACTCAGTTGCGAGTTGTGTGGGCAAAGTTATGACTAATTTACTGAGGACTACGTAGAATACATTGAAACCGGGAACATTTTTGAATAGAGGAATTTCTGAAAAAACTGGTATTGATTGGCTCTTTGAAAATTTGTGATCGTTGGTGTGTGGATAGATCAATGATTTAGATTTCACATGCCTTTTGAATCACCTTAATCCGAGTTCTGTGGAAAAAGTTATGGTCATTTTGCTACGACTGCACAGATTGAACTGAAATTATGTACGTCTGTGTTCTACCCTAATTTTAGGGACATTACTATATGAATCATGCTTTATATCCTGAATAAAAGTTTTAGCGGACATTATGAGCTTTTCATATTGGGGTTTTACATCTAATTTTGAGGTCAGGAGTGAAAGATATGGATTTTCTAATGCAGACCATCAAACGGTAACATGAGTGAATACAAAAATTATTTTCAGAAGTTTCTATATAATTATGGATACTATAAGAAAATTAAAAAGTATAGTGAGTTCAACAAGTTCGGTTATGTATAGAAGCTTACTTAGGTTTGAAAACTGAGTTAAGTGAGCATGAAAATGAAATTTGAAAAGTGAGCAGAGTAATAACTCAAAATGAGTGCCCTTTGGACCAAGTTAGGGTGTTATATAAGCTTTTATGAACCTCATAGCACCCCTTATAGCATTAAACCATTTGTCACCCATTTTAGAAGTATTAAACCTTCTATTATCTATTTCAAATGCATTACACTCTCCATTATCCATTTCAGAAATATCAGAAACCCATATTTCATTTATATCAATTAAAATCTTTTCATTACTACCTCAATCATTTTCATTTGGTCTATTTTGCTTCAATTTGTTATATTTCAAGTTCAATAACCCTAACTGATTTATTGTTCAGTTCATTTTGGTTTAACTTGTCTCATATTGAATTATTGGAATTGTAGAAGTCTTTTTAAATAAATCAATTTCCATTGAAGTTACAAATTATGTCAGTGAATGTGGTTTACTAACTACATTTACCTATAATTACATTTCTTTAGCAGAATCGAGGCCTAGTCTATTGTTTCCAATGTGCATAAGTATTATCAAGTGAAACATCATTTTAAAGACTTCAGGTATGTCCATTGCCTGTATCTTTAGAAATCAGAGTGTATTTATCAACATTATCATATTTTGGTAAGTACGTCAATGAATCAATTTATATAGTGATTTATCAGTTAATTACTGACCCCGTCAGTTATCATCTATAGGGCATTTGCCCTTCAATTACCCGCGCAGCCTCAGGCCAGGTCCCCGATCGGCTTGGTAGGTGTACACCTATCCATAGATCGTAACAGTATCAAGGGGTTCACTATCATATAATAACTAACAATGTAGCTTTACATCACCTCATTCACTGTTTTAACTTAAAATGAATTGTGAATTGGGCCCAACCTGTGTTTCAATGATCATTTAACAATTTAGGAATCCATGTACTGAGCTTCGACTCACAGTTCGAAATGTTTTCATGCTTTGTTTTAGGTAAATGTTCAGGAAATTGCCCTCAGGCTGACAAATCAGCTGAAGAGAATAAGTGAAGCAAGGAATTCTGGATGGATCAGAAGAAATACAGTATATGCATACCTTAAAGCTACATATTGAATTCTTCTGTAGATGAAGATGTAGACTATATAGTGATTTATTTTACTATGGTTTATAAACCCTTCATTGGTTAACACTTGATGTGAGTGTATATGTTTGAGGTTATGCTTAGCTATATTATTTATAGCACTCATGTTTCAAGTCTTGTCGTTATGGATGGCGGTGATGCCCCTATCATTGGGTTGCCTAGATTATAATTAAGGGATTTATTAAGGAAAATACAAATAGTGAAACAAGTTTAATTAGGGACGTTACAATCAGTCTCGGGTGTATCAACTATGATAAAGTCTTTCAATACCCAAATGTCTCCTATATTGACTAACACATCTACTGATCTTCCTATGGATTGCATTTCAGAACCGTCTACTAACTGTAGTGAAAAGGGTGGAGTTTATAATGGCCCTAGATTGAGCTTATGAAACAAAGAGTGTGGCATTAAACTAATGCTTATACCAAGATCACATAATGCTCTCTCAATTTTCACCTTCCCTACAATACAGGGGATAAAGAAGCTGCCTGGATCAGGAAGCTTAGGTGGAAAATTTATAGGTATCTCTATAGTTTTATTCTCTATGAACATATATGGGGGGGGTAGAGAAGCTTCCTGGATTAGGAAGCTGAGGTAGAAAAGTTGTAGGGATCTCTACAGTTTCAGTCTCTATGAATGTAGCGGCCTTGCCACCATAATTTCTCTCTTTATCTCCAACCATAATTATTTCTTTACCCTCTTCCATTGGTATGTCCTCGGGGTCAGTAAAGCCTTCTACTTCTTCCTTTAAGGTAACACAATTGTATTACACATGAGGGTTAGGGTCGGGCTTAATAGGAGGTTTATCTGGGAGCATAGATGAAAAGCTAACTTTTTGGGCTATTTAGGCTTCCAACATCTTATTATGAGTTGTAAGCAGATCAACCTTAAAGGCTTAATATACTCGTCCTGCTTTGGTTGTGCCATAAGCATACTTTCCGTCATTGCTTCTAAATTGGACTTTTGAGGCACTTAAGAAGGGAAAGGAGGTCTTTAGAAACCAGGAGGTGGTCTAGCATTCATTGGGGGCATATTCGAAGGGTTTGGATTGGACCTATATAAGAAGTTTGGATGGTTCCTCCAACCCAGATTGTAGGTACTAGAGTAAGGGTCATTGGTCGGTCTCGGGGTGAAGTTTTAAACATAGTTCACTTCACTAGAGCCTTGGGGAAAAGGACTCCCAACTTGATAATTCAAAGTCACATACTTAATAGAACCACCAATTTGACATAGGGGAAGGGCACTAGAATTTATAGCATTAACATTCATTCAGTCAAATCTTTGCATCATAGAATCTACCTTAGCAAAAAGTAAAGTAAGTGCATTAACTTCAAGCTTACCTCCAACCCGTTTGAGTTGACCTCGTTCTGTGGACCATTGAAAGTTGTTAAGTGCTATCTCCTCAATTAGGTTATAGGCCTCATATTCAGTTTTGCTCATCAAGGTACCTCCTGCCGCCACATCAATAGTGGACCTTACAGGTTGGGTCATACCATTACAAAAAGCTTGAACGATCATCCATCATTAAAGACCATGATGGGGGCATAAGCATAGCAAATCTTTAAACCGTTCACAAGCTTTATAGAGCGTCTCTTCATGTTTTTGAATGAAGTTGGTGACCTGATTCCTTAAGCTTGTCGTTTTCCTTAGAGGGAAGAATTTAGCAAGGAAGGCTCTCATTAGTTCATCCCACATGGTGATACATCCCGATGGCAAAGAATGTAGTCAAGCTCTTGCCTTATCCCTTAGTGAGAAGGAAAATAGTCACAATCGAATTGCATTAGTGGAAACCCCATTAACCTTAAACATGTCACACACCTCTAAAAAGACCGAGAGGCGTAGATTCAGGTCTTCCAAAGGAGCTCCTCCAAATTAGGATTGTTGCACCAAGGAAATGAGTGTTGGTTAGAGCTCGAAATTATTGGCATCAATGTTTGGGCTAGCAATGCTTAAGGCAATCCCTTGAACTTTGTGGGTAATGAAATATGTAAGAGTGCTTTTTTGGTAATCAACTCGTCCCACCATGTTTGTTGGAATTCTTCTTACCTCGAGTCTTTATTCTTCAATCTTTGGCTTCTTCCTTCTTAAGCGAAAAGTCCTCTCGATCTCGGGATTGGCTTCGTAGAGGACTGAACTTCCCATAAACGGGGAAGATTCCTGCAAGCACTATCACCAACACTGTTGGTGCAATCAAACAAGAAAATAATAATAAAAAAGAATAAAAGACAATAAAATGCGTAGTCACTTTTGTAAGACTAAGTCAATAGTTAACAAATTAATCCCCGGCAATGGCGTCAAAAACTTGACCACTCTTACAAGCGCACAGGTAGTCGTAGTATAGATAAAAAGATCATCATCAAGGACTAAAGTAACCTATTGAGCTTTACCTATCAGAATATACTAAGCAAATACTAAAATAAGGGTTTTGATTCAATAACATTTGGGAACTCTTTGATCCTCCACCATGACATAACTCTATTGAAAACAAGTGGGTTTCTAAGATACAACATCGGGCAGATGGTTTGATCAATAAAATTCAGGCAAATCTAGTAGCAAAAGGCTTCATCCAAATTGAGGGCATAGATTACAAAGACACATTTTCCCATATGGTGAGATTTGCCTCTATTCGCCTACTCCTGGCTCGACTTGCTCATTTGGACTTAGAGTTATTTCAAATGAACGTAAAGTTTGCTTTCCTCAATGGTAGCCTTGAGGAAGAGATCTATATGAACCAATCCTTTGGTTATATATCAAAGGGACATGAGGACAAGGTTTGTCATCTTATAAAATCCACATATGGTCTTAAGTAATCTCCTAGACCTTGGTACTTTAGATTATATAAAGCCATACCTTCATTTGGCCCATCTATGGTTTCAGAAGACCACTGTGTGTATGTCGAAAGATCAACAGGGGGGATTATGTTTCTTACCCTATACATTGATGACAAACTGCTAGCTAGGAGCAACTTCAAGATGATCGAAGCTACTAAAATGTGGCCATCTTATGTTATCAAGATGAAGGACATGGGTGAAGCTAGATATGTCCTAAGAATATAAAGGTGTGGAAATGATCCAGAAGAGTTCCAAGAAGCATACATCAGAAAGATATTAGAACGATTTCAAACCTATGGATACTCTAGTTGAGTAGGGTCTAACCTCGAGTCTTGATCAATGCTCTAAAATAGATGAGGAAATAGAGAATGCCCCTTATGTTAGAGTTGCAGAAAGCTTAGTATAAGCCACATTATGTACATGGCTTGACATTTCCTTTGTGGTTGGTTTGGTAAGTCGTTATCAAAAGCAACTAAAGCATTGTTGATTGGTGAGCCATTGAGAGAATCAAGTGCTACTTTTGTGGTACAACTGACTTAGACTTTTGCTACCAAGGAGGAGACTTCAGGGTGACAGGATACTCAAATGTCCAGTGGAGTGGTGACCCAGATGAGTCTAGGTTCAAGTTGAAAGAACTTCTATTTTAGTACAGAAACTCAACACAAGCTTTATCTAATTGTATTTCATTTTTAGTGCAGAGTAAAAGTAGGTTTAGTATATATTATTTTGGTTCTCAATTTACATGTTTCCAATACAAAAATTCAATCTTTGATTTAGTTGTATTTCACTTCTAGTCTACATTATGAGGATGTTTAGTGTACATTAGACAATGGTACACTAATGGTTTGACTATTGGTGTGAAGCAAAACGTGACATTCCCTGAGCTTATCAAGAACAAGTTCAAGGTTCATGCATCTCCTTAGATAAATAAAGAGAATGCGTTTTTAGGAGCCAGTTGTCCAAGAACTTCAAATGATTTTAGACATTTAAAGGTGAAACAAAGTTTAATTTATATGGCAACACACTATAGTACTAATAAAGAAGGGACTTAGGTATTTTCCCAACCAGCGTCATTTCTTATTTGCAATTTTAGTTTTTTTTATAAATTTTTTTATCAACTTATAGTTTTGATTGGGGCATACAAATCATATTCAATTTTGGTGACTTTTATATCAATGGATATTGTTGAATGTCCGGAGATATGTCATGCCTCTAAGCTCTAAGTATTCTTCAAGTTGTAGGGCGAAAACTAGGGGTGGCAATGGGGTGGGTACGGTGCAGGTTTAGCCATATCTTCACCCATACTCATTTTCAAAATTAATACCCATACCCTTACCTATACCAATTGGATATTGTAAAGTTATACACATACTCATGCCCACTGGATATTTTGGGTAGGCGGGTTTTATTCGGGTACCTATAGACAAAAAAGTATTAAACCCATTTTGTACCTATATTCGATATCAAATAGCCAATTTGTTACATTAACACCAAGTTTCCAATAGTGTCTCACATCACATCAAAATCAACTAAATTTTTATTAATCAAAGAAATAAATTAGCACTTGACAATTATAATTTTCAATAAAATATTCTGCCGAAATCTTGAATATCATACAACCTAAAGCAACTAGTAAAATATGCAAGTGCAAGTAACAAATCAGAACTTTAAACAAATGGATATGTGTTTTATATGGGGCGGGGATGAGACAGGTACGGGGCGGGTATTGACAAAATGGGTACAGGGTGGGTATAGGGTGGGTAAGACCTATACCCATACCTATAACTATTTTAGCAATACCTGCCCTATACCCATTTTTTTCTATTTTCACCACCTATATCCATACCTATTGAGGCGGGTTTTGTGGGTTTTTAGCGGGTACGGATTTTTTAGCCAGCCCTAGCGAAAACCAACAATAGGTTGTTATGGGTCTGATTGTACTATGTTTTTTTAGCAAGACACTTTTTGGGCAACGTAATGGAAGCATTTGTGGTTTTTTTTGGGGGGGGGGGGGGGGGGGGGGGAGAGGGGTAGGGATTGTTTACATCCAAAACTTGTGGTCCTTTAAATATTTCAACAGCCTCTACCAAAGGAGGTGGGTGAGAAATCCGCCAAAAATACAAGTCTGAGAATTTCAACTGATTGTCGGCAAGCTAGTGGCCCCCCTTTTCCTTATGAGTTTGATTGTATTGTGCATTTTCCCAAGCATTTTAAAGGGTATCTATAGTATTCTAATCTCATTGTCCAAAAATCCTTATAATCCCATTGGCTTAAGGGTTGGAGAGGTGGTTGCCAAATTTTACAGATATACATATGCTTCTATACTTGCAAAAAAAATTCAAATATGAGTTTTGAATGCACGAATTCCGAAGCTTAGTCTTTCTCTTCAAAAATCTCAAACCTTCATCTCTTACCGAAGAGTTGTGATTAACCCTTTCTTTTAGATTAATTATTCGTGCTTCGATATTGGAAAATTAATTAGTGGATTGCATTAGTCCAAGGTGGTGAATTACATTCCTTATTCTCAGTCATACCCATTTATTTGTTCAAGAACACTGGGCTTCTCACTGTCTTATGGGATTTTTTACAAAATTGTAGTGGATTGTGATCAAAGTTTCAAATTAGTTGTTCAAGGAGTTTAATCCAATTCAAGTGGTATTAGTGCACAAAGATCCTCACTTAGGTACGCATTAAAAGTTTCAATCATTGGTTTGATTTTCCACCTTCTTTTTATTGGCTTTTATACTTCAAGCTATTTCTATTGCTCTCCTATAGGTCTGAAATAAAAACCTTAAAAACAACCGAAGTACACTTCTACCACCAAAAGACCACTCTTAGCTTCAACATTACACTAAACATTGAAGCCCACTAGACTAGAGCTCACCATTGTTTGACCATGGCCTCTGCCATAGCCTATGGCATTGCCTTCATAGATTATATGTTGCCTATAGCCATCTACATTGTAGGAACCGAACTCAAAATTACCTAAATAAATTTAATTAACTTAGTATTAGTGACTAAACCCATAGTAGAATCAGGATTACGGCATTGCTGCCATCCTTAAGAGGATAAGGCTTCGTTAATTTTTTAATAAACATCATAAATGAAATGTCCCTTATATTGCATGAAAAGAAAACGAAGTATGATTTGTATATGCTTAGTGTCAAATGAAAGTTCAATGCCATAAAACATACTTGTCCATGGCTCCAAAATCTTATGGAACATCACTTTGAACTCATCTAAACCCAATGATCGTCCCTTTCCTCTATTTCTGATGCCGGGTGTCTAAACTTCTCAAGTGCTCCTCCTAAACCATAAAAATACAAAAGAAGTTCAAATGGTGATTCTAAAGCTCAATACGTTAATCCCTATACTGAAAAGAAAAGAAATTCAGTTTTCAGTAAGTGCAAGCATTTCAATTTATTTTAGTTCAAAAATAAGAGAGGGAGAGAATGTTAGTAAAGTTGCTTGTCATTTATTATTTGGAAGTAGAACCCATGCTAACATTTAAGGCGATTATTAAGACAGGTGTACACCTCCCAGGTCGATCAGGAAGCCTAAACTGAATCCGCGCATGTCAACTAAATTAGCCTAAGTCCTAATGCCTGATAACTGATGGGACCACTTAATTAGGTGACAAAAATATTTCAAATTGATTCATTGCATGGATATTGCGTAAATATTTACATATTTTGAGAAACGTATGGCTTATTCGAAGAGTACAAGTAGTAAACGTAGCTGGATTTTTAGAAAATCTCTCTCTCTCTCTCTCACTCACTCACTCACTCATATGAAGTATTCGTTTATTGCTTGACAATGATTCTTACTTCTGCTCTATATATGTTTTTTGGGTTAATAGAGTTTTAAATAATTTTTTATTAATTACAATCTTAGTGGGTAGTCCATCATTTTTACGTGTTAATTAATAATGTACCCACCATTATTTGCTTCAACACATAACTTTTTCTTGTTTATTACTGATTAATTAAATAAGTTATATTATGCCCCTGGTTATTAATGTCGTTATTGTCAGCATTAATAGCGTTAAACTTATCTTTGTTATTATAGGTGTTAATCTTGTTATCATTATTACTTCTATAGTTTGTTAGTGTTATTATTTCAATTTCCATCCTTTACAACTTAATAATTTGCAAACAAAAGGGATAGCCTATGGCTAATTTGTAAGATTTAATTTTGTTTTCGATGTTACACACTCTTAGAACCAAATCGAGGAGATAATTATTTGCAAAACCTCAACTAGACTTTGACTGCCTTTTATTTGGTTTGAATTACAAAAGATATGTCATTTTCAACTCCCCTAAGCATAAGTGAACCTTTACTCATCCTTGTGGGTTACACTGACACTTAATTTACCAATTAACTCTGATCCTAATACATTTACCGTATTACTTCAGTTAAGCTAAAAGAATTAAGCTCGATCATGCTCCTAATCACCAGTGTAACTCAAACTGCACACTGACACTACTCAATATCCCTAAATTAAACTCCACAATTCATGTTACATTAATTTATTTTAAGATTTGAAAAATAACATTTTCCCTCCTTTACATCATTTTTAGCCTTAAACTTTACCTCAACCTTTCAAACCCTTCCATAGCAATCATCCAAGCCACCCATATTTAACCTTTAATTTCATTAAAAATGCAACAAAGTTTCTAAAAATTCAACATAAGTAAACTATATACATATGCTTAACTCACTACCCACACAATGCTCAGTTCCTTCATAAATACGTAAAAATATTTTACCTATTCCAAACCACAAAATCATCACAACCAGCTCTAAATTGGCACAAATTAACACTTATAAACTAATTTAAGAAACAAAATGATACAATCAATTTAGGGGAACATAGACTTGACCTCGAAAGCACGAAGAACCAAGACCATGGGGAGTGGGAGATGGATTGAGATGGTGTGATGGTGCTCTGTCCAGCGGCTAGAAAGGGACGGTCAGGTGGTAGGCCCTAATGGCAAAGTAGGTGGTGAAGCAGAGCGCTGTCTGTTAGAAAAAGAGGGGATGGGGTGCTTGACTATGAAGTTAAAACGACTGCATGAAGTCGCTGGGGGGCATGGATTTGACTTATTTGAATCAATTTGAATCTACCTCCCCCAAAAATATAAATATTTCCCTTTTTTCTCTCAAAAATAATTTTTCTCATCTAGCTTGTGAATCTTTGGGATTAATATTTGGGCTATTTTTAGTGTGTTACTACTTTATCTATAAGTAGATTAGAAGATGCACCCATCTTAATGAATATGTTCCTCTGCATTTATTCCCATTTTGTTTATCCACATTATTCTTTCACTTACGTAACAAAGGCAAGCAAATTTTACATACATATTCGAAAAATTATAACTTGCATGCACTTTGTGAACGGGTTAAATTTTCTTTATTTATTTTTAAGCACTGAATGATTTTATACAGAGCATGATTAAATCTCATTTCGTAACCTTTTTGTCATCTTAACTTGCATATGCATAAGTATTTCAAATGTTGAATTGAAATGTGATGATTTAATTTTGTTACATTTAAATTAACCAAAGCAATTAACATAAACTAGGTTTGTGCTAGTACAACCTTCCCCTCTTAAAATAAGTTTTGTCCTTGAAACTTGCAAATTTAAAGAGTATATGATTTACTCCAAAATAAGTAAGGTTAACTATTGCTCATATCCTCCTTAGTCTCCATTGTGGCTTCTAGTACAACATGGTTAGCTCATCATACTTTGACCAAGGGCAAGCTCTTATTGTGGAGCTTATGACCATATAATCTAGTATTTACTAAAGGTGCTCCTCATAACCTGGATTGTTAGCAACATCTATGGGTCCTATCATAGCATTGTGATTTAGGGTTTGGAACATGTTTGCTAAGTTATCAAGTATGAAAAACACTATACATATGCTTGAGTTCAGCTCTTGAAGCAAATCTATAAGTCATCAATTTAACTTATTGATGATTTCATAGGACCAATGCACTTAGGCTTGATTTCCTTCTAACCTTAAACCTCTAACACTCCTGATGGTGATGCCTTAAGGAATACTTTGTCCCCCATGCCTCCTCCTTTATCAGCGCAATTATTTTATCGTCTTTAGACAGTCTGAATATGCTCTTTTTTAGTGGTTGTTTAGGTTAAATTTGGCCCCATAATCAATGCTTTATCTAACTCACTCCAACACAACTAAATTGCATAACATGGCCACTATGCGCCAAAGTTTTAATGTCGAAGATTGGATCAATATTACCTAGTGACTTGAATCTACAGTATTTTTTAGGCCAACAAGGAAGGGATATCATGTACTCTATCTTAACACTTCAAGCTTGATTATTATATAACATCCCTGATCAGACTAGTCAAAGGTTTGGTAGATCTAAATTTGACATTAAAGACGACTATGTGCGAGGATAAGAGTGACAAAAATAGCAATTCAGTGTGTCGCAACTCACCAATAGAAATAATAGTGAAACTATAAGTTACAAATGTGGGGTTGTCATGAGACGGGTAGAATAAAGATAGTTACGAGTGTATCAAGAATTCACAAATAGAAGACCACAAGAATCATGGCTTGCAAACGTGGATCACAAGCAAGCCAAAAAATAGTATACACATTATGGATCATATTAGTTACAACGTTGAGCATTCTACATCATCTTAAATAGGATAGGTAACTAGATGGTTGAATTACGGAGTAAATTGTGCTATTCGCAAAATAAGAGATGGTTAATGTATCCAACTAGGAAGGCAAGATTGTTCGATCACATATGTTACTTTTAAGAGAGTTTTCAATCCCCCATCAAGCAACTCAAAGCAAAAGTGCAATATGAATGGGAATGAATTGAGGTTATTTTAGTCAAACAAGGAAGCATGAGGTAGGCTGTTTATATAATCTCCACAGCAAAGGTGTGATTAGAGGTTAAAATCATAAATATATACTGATGTTATAAAAACTGAAATAATCATGATGTTCAACATAGGGCACATTGATAACAACAAAAGAGAGATGTGAAGGGAAAGGTTATAACCAACTTAGAAGAGGAAGGTGGTCTAGCAATTGGTTACAAACAAAATAGTAGTAACTGAATTTCAATAGGTTGACGCTTGGCAAAAATTAATATGATAAGTGTAATAGATTAACTAGAGTGTAGAACATCTTACAGTTATTATGAAATGAATTTGCATGATTATGCCTTTACTAACATAAAACAAGTTCAAGTAAAGCAGCAAGATTTAACAGAGAATGGTCTAGGCCATTTGTGACGAGTGGCATTTAAAAGTAAGGAGAATGATGTAATTAATACAATCAAAAGTTTATTCACATTAAGGAAAGCTGAGTTACATCTTTAATTGAAAACAAACTATATAAGCTCGTTACTATGAATAAACAGGGTAGAGGCTATATGTATAAGTACACTTCTAGCGAAATGGAGACGGAAATATTAAAAATGAAAAGGATTAGACTGTCTGTAACCTCTTAGAATTAAATAGGTATGTATTCCATAGAACGAGCAAGATTTAGAGAGATGGTTAATCATGTTGGAAGGGAGGCACAAGTTCTCTTGAAGATCCACAGACCCCAGAAGATAGGAATGAATTAAGAATTTAAATAACATTGCAAAGAAACAAATTTTAAAGATAAGGAAAATTAAACAAATGTGTGAAATGTTAGAAGGAAAAGCTCCAATACGAAAGACAAACTCTAATTGGCAAAGTTAGATGTCACCTGATACTTTTTAAGCAAATGGTTCAGATTAAGAAGACATGTAATCGCAAAGAAATGAGGCCAATAAGCATATCAAGATGACCAAGGGAGAAAACATCAATGACTAAAAGTAATGAGAATATTATTGATACAAGATTCTAATCAAAGGTTCATATGAAAGACTATGAAATAATGGGGGAACAAAATGGGACTATGAAGCCGATAAAATCAAACTAAGTGCAAGGATAAGCAACTCAAGATGGAAGGGTTGTAAGAATCGAATGGTTTCAAATATTAGCTTCATAAGAAAACAAGATTTGATAGTAATTTGAACGTATATAAATCATTTGAACGTACATAAACCATAGAAGTAGATGATTCAAATGATGACCAAATGTTTAGGGGCATGTAGGATACCACAATTTACAAAAGGATAAGATGTACAGAGTATTGATCCAAGTTTTACACTAGGGAATCATCCATCCACATTAGGTTTACCCTTTTGGAACCCTTAAGATTGCAACATTTAAATGCCTACAGCTTAGTAAGAACTAAGATACTGATGATACCTTTATTTTTCGAGCTTCCGATGGAATTCAAGCGTAGGAAGAAGCAATACACAAAATGGGAGCTTTATAGAAGAATTCTCCTTTAGTTATGAAAGAGTCCATATGTGAATTCGTGTGCATACAAGGAGAAGAGATACAATGGTTTTTAATTTATTCACGAGGATTCAAAGGGTAAAACGAAAAGATCAAAATTATAAGGTTGAATAGGTTGTCAGACCACCAGAGAGGGAAATGGCTTATGATATGAAAAACAAACTAATCTCATAGGCAAAGGGCTGCTAGAGAAACACAGGTAGTATTTACAAGAACATATGGTAGGAACTCTTAAAGGTAAGAGTAGTATGGAAATTTATTCTCTGACCTGCTGAATTCAAAATTGTCTAAGATCAAGGGGAATAGTCTTGGGTAGATAGAAAGGGTTCAAGGATGCTGGTAAAAGGGAGTAACAAGAATAAAAGTTTATCGTAAACAAGATTGGTACCAATTCATAATAAGAGAAAGATTATAAAGGTATCCTGACTAAAGATAATTAACCGAAGAAACAGGATAACATTCCAACTTAGTGGTTATGATTCCACACAAAGGTTAATGTCATGAAACCATTCAATCATTGAAATGATGTTTGGTAAGATATTGCTCTGATGACTAGGCAATTACGCAAAACAATAGGTTAATAGGATTCAAATAGGATTCAAAGAGAGTTGTCTAAATTTTCAGTCCATGCCTAGGAATATGCTACTAGCACTGTCACCCTGCTATGGACATATCTAGGGTTGAACCATGGAGATACCTTCTTGAATGGGACAATCTAGTCTTACAGAATCATTAGTGATACCCTTATGCTGTCCATGCAACACCTGACTAATTGTGTTAATTTTTTAATGAAGGAGTCACAGGGCAATGAGATCATATATCTAAAGTTCAAGCAATAAAGAAGATTATACTTCTATTATACTTCTCCGTACCTTATTTAATACTCCAATCGTATCCATACCCCTGTCTGCTCATTGGCTAGGATAAATTACAATCCCTAAAATTCCTTAAAATATGGTCTGCAAAAGTATTTAAATACATGTACATGTATAACACTTCCTCAAGTCTTTTCCATTATGTTCCACCTATATAACTTAAAGCTTCAGGTGAAATGAGTATGCTTGAGGCTATTTACCACTCTCTTACTACTTTGTGTTTCCATTATCTTATTGCCCCATTTCCTTCCCAAATTAGTCTATGTGTTTCCCATTCCTTGTAGTATCACTATTTCTCCTAAAACTCCAATAATATGAGGTTTTCTACCCTTAGTTGATTAATAGCTAAATTCACTACAACAAAATTAGCTTTTGGCAATGGGAAAAATCATTTCCATAGAAGCTAAAGGTGTTACCATAGGTCTAATGCAAACAATTTTTTCATTATCGAGTTATGGTGATGTTGCATTAGAACTCATACAATAGGTTTTAGTTCTAAGGCACTAGCTTTTCTAAGTGTTGCATAAAGGCATTAAACCTATTGCCATAAGTCTAACTACTGCAACCATTTTCAATAGCCACTAAGACAAGCAATATTTTACCTATTGTAACACTTTAAGGAAATAAATACAAAGCTAAATGCCTTTCAATACCTTGACAAGCTTTTTATTTCATGTAATTTTCCATGCTTCAAACTTACACACACACACACACACACACACACACACACACACACACACACACACAGAGACACGCCCCATGCCTTAAAGTTTTAGGTTGTAGATGAAATGCATTATACTTGGTCAAACTTCACCTATACATCAATTAGCCATTAACAGTATTCAACATACACATTACATACATGTTAATCAAATCCCTCAAATCACCATGCATACACCAAATCCAAAAGTTGAATGATTTTTTCCCTAAAAGACAAAAGGAGACAAAAGAAACAATGATCTTTAAAGCAATTCTTTATAAATACTTCCTACTTGTGGAGGGCATGGATGACCTAAACATCATCATAATGCACCTAATGGACATCAAACAGCCCAAAAAAATTTTAAAAAAACAAAAAGCCAATTAATTGAGCAATATTATGAACCTTAAAATATTAATAGTTTGACAGGAGCAATATTTAATGTAATGAACCTTAAGATATAAAAGATTTAGGATCATTACAGTTTTACTATTATTATGATTCTAAAACGGCACACAAAAATGGCATCATGGTAGCATATAGAAACTTAGAGATCATAATGTGACACTATGGTATAAGTTTCGATATGTCACTACTCAAACCACTAAACTATTAGTAGGTTCAATTTCTACAAAATATAAGAAAATAATTGACTAGGCTTCGCAATGTGTGAGCTTAAGAAAAACTCAAGTAAGAAGACTTGGTAATTTGACTATGAGCTTTGACGAAGAACAACAATGGAGTCATAAACTAAAACCGGGGGTATACAAGGGATAAAGGCAATGGCACCACCCAAGCTAGGAAGGAATCCACCCTCTGAACCCTAATGGCACAGCCACCAAGTTTAGATTAAAGGAAACCACTTACTAAGCAACCTAAATAGATTATTTAATTGAGATTAGAGAGAGTGTCTTAGGTGAACATGAAACTTTCTTTGTATTCATCCAAATGTATTTACAACAAGCAGCTAAGGGGGCACTTATACACATCTAACCATTCTGCCAAGTAGGGAGGGAGGTCCTCTAATCTAGCTTAAACTAACTAGATTACAAAGCAAGCTTAACTTAAGCTAATTACAAATGTAAGTCTATTAAGTACATGATGTTTAGACTAAACTCAAGCTTGAACATGTTTAATTAGAGCCCTAAACAAACCACTTGCACATGTGTGTGTGTATGTGTGTGTGTGAGAGAGAGAGTGAGAGAGAGAGAGAGAGAGAGAGAGAGAGAGAGAGAATGGCTGCAGCTCCTGTCTACTTTGTGGCTATTCAATTAGAGGGCAAGTAGCTCTTTATCTGTTCTCATAGTGGCCAACCTGTCTTCCAAAGTTGCAAAAGGATCAACGATGATGTTCCTGGTTGACCAAGTAGCCAAGAAAGCAAGTAGATAGGTCACAAACACTTCTGCTTAAGGAAAGATCATTTCAAAGTCAAAATAGTTCAATTAAGCCTAATAAACCTAATTTAGCACTATACACAGTCAAGTTGGTTCACTAAGCTCTACTTGATTTAGAACTGATTTTAATATATGAATATATTCCTTAGGATGTTGATAAACAGCTCAAATAGAAAAATCAGTCCCGAATTAGGTTTAGGAAGGTGAATCAACCAGAAACTCAAAATAGGTCAACAAACAGCCCAAACTGCAACAATCAATTTAGTGAAGTTGAATCCTTATGAAGAATGTGACTTGAGCTAGATATCTTCATAGCTCCTGGTGCCTTAGGATGTTGGCTATCATCCTGAGCAAAAGTATTGGCCCTAAATAAGGCTTTAGGTGGTAATCCTACACGACGGGCATAATAGAATCAATTCTACATAACTTGTCTAATTGGACCAATGTAGCAAAATGCATAATACTTATTCCAAAAATGACTGTCTTATGCAAAAGTAGACACATTATGGAGTCCAACAAGTAGGACTCAACCATAGGATACCTTAGGATCACCCACAAACAAGTCATCCAAAACCATGCTCAGTTCTAGACTTATGAGGGAGAACAAAGCTTGAATATGTGAGGCCCGAACTTGATTGGCATGATCTCCTATAGCTTGGACTTGGTTTTGACTAAAGGAGCCCTGTTGTCTTATATCAACCTCCCCTTCTTAAAGAGGATTTTCCCTCAAATATAAAGGCTCGTCAAAGTTGTCCTCGACATAAGGACTTAAGTTACTAATGGTAAAAGTGGCTGAAACAACTACATCTCCTGGGAATTATAGCTTATATGCATTGTTTCCCACCTTCTCAATAATCTTGAATAGTCCATCCTCTCTAACTATGAGCTTATTCTTCCTTCTGGATGGAAAACTCTCCTTGTTGAGGTGCAACAAAACTAGATCTCCTGGATTGAACTCTAAGTACTTCCTATGTTTATTTAATCTTGCTTTATATGCTGCATTGGCCTTCTCAATCTATCCCATAATCTGGTCATGCAACCTTTTCATTTCTTCAGCCCTTACCTTAACATAATGGCTCATTCTTGACTCACTTGGAATGGGTAGTAAGTCAATAGGATTACACACTCAAAAGGTGAGTGGAATATAGAATAAGATGGTGGTCTATTGTAAGCAAACTTAGCATGGGGTAGCTTCAAATCCCAATCTTTTAGGCTTGTACTAACCAAACTCCAAAGCAAATTGGTGAGAGTTCGCTTGCTTACCTCTAATTGGCCATAAGCTTGGGGATGATATGCTGCACTAAATAAGAGCTTAGTGCCTAGTAGCTGACACAAACTCCTTCAAAAATGAGATAGTAACTTTGAATCATGATCAGAAATAATGGTCTTAGGCACACCATGGAGCCTAATGATCTCTTTGAAATAGATATCACAATGTCACTTGCATCATCAATTTTATGGCATGAAACAAGCTGGGCCATCCTAGAAAATCTATCTACAACCAGCATGATTCCATCCTTCCCCCTCTGGGTTCTAGGGAAAGCCATAATAAAATCCATACTCCTATCATTCTAAGTTTTAAAGTATGGCCAGTGGGATATTCAAACCTTGGTGGAAATGACTCTTAGCCTTGTAACAAATGGAACAAGCTAAAACAACCTTGTGCACATCCCCTCCCATCTTAGGCCAATAGAGGTGTACTTTTAGAATGTCAATGGTCTTATTTATACCAACATTCCTAGCCAGAGCACCTCCATAAGGCTAATTGGCTAGCAAATCTCTCAAGGATCCCCTTGGAATACATAGCTTGTCATTCTTGAATAGGCACCCTTCTCAGAAGGTGCATGGATTGCCTTTGAGATCTCCTTATAAAACTCCCTTGAAATCTTGACCCTCTTTGTAAAGTTCCTAGATAGAGTGAAATCCAATGATTTTAGCCTCCAAAACAGAAAGTAAAGTATACCTTCTTGACAAAGCATCCATGACCACATTCTCTTTTCCACTCTTATGTTTTTAAGTAAAGTTGAATGATTGTAGAAACTCCACTTAATTGGCATGTCTAGGATTTAACTTGCGCTAGCCATTGATGTATTTGAATGCTTAATGGTCTGAATTCATAACAAATGGTCTACGCTTGAGGTAATGACCCTAATGAGTCAAAGCACTAACAATAGCATAGAACTCTTTGTCATAGGTGCTGTAATTACATCTAGAACCATTGAGTTACTCACTGAAGTAGGCAAGGGGCCTCTTGGATTGAACGAGGATACCCCTATTCCAACCCCATTTGTATCACACTCAAGCTCAAGCAGATCTTCAAAGTTTAAAAGGGCAAAGACTGGTGCTTGGTATATGTTCTATTTGACTTCTTTAAAGGTTCTATAGGTGGCCTTAGTCCACTCAAAATCTCCCTTCTTCAAGCACTTAGTGATGGATGCCATGATTGAGATGAAATCCTTAATGAATCTCCTATAAAAGGAAGCTAAACCATGAAAACTTCTCACCTTCGTGACTGTCTTGGATTAGGGGCCAAGTTTGGATACCTTGCTTTGATCTACTTGGCTCTGCTTGGTTAAAACCACATAACCGAGGAAACTGATTTACGAAGTGAAAAACTCACACTTCTTTACTTTGGCATAGAGTTTGTGGCCCTTTGGACCTCAAAAACTTGTCTCAAATGCTCCTTGTGATCTCTCTCATCTCGGTTGTAAATAAAAATGTCATCAAAGTATACCATAAAAAAGTGACCAATAAAAGGTTTAAGCACTTCATTCATTAATCTCATGAAAGCACTAGAGGCATTAGACAAACCAAATGGCATTATAAGTCATTCATACAACCCTGGCTTTGTTTCAAAGGTTGTTTTACACTCATCTCCATCTCTCATTTTGATTTGATGGTATCCACTTCTCAAATCAATCGTAGAAAATACCTTAGGACCATGTAACTCATCAAGCGTGTTATCAAGCCTAGGACTAAGATACCTATACTTGATTGTGATGTTGTTACTGGCATGATTGTCTCCACACATTCTCATGGTTCCATCCTTCTTAGGGACAAGCACGGTTGGGATAGAATACGGGCTCACACTTACCCTAGTGCGTCCTCTATCAATGAGCTCTTAAACTTATCTTTGGAGCTCCTTAGTTTCTATAAGATTACACCTATAGGCTGGCTTTTTATGTGGTGAAGCCCCTAATAGTAGATCAACATGATGCTTAATACCTCTAACTGGAGGTGATCCCGGGTGTAAATCACCAGGAAGAAATCCCCAAACTCTTACATAAGAGGTTAAGCTAAAGGATGTAAGGGTGTCTCTTCCTCTCATTTTTCTAACACAAGCAAGGCATGAACTATCTTGCCCTTGCTTATGGAGCTCTCAACCCCGTGTTTCACCAAAAAACAAGGCTTTCTCATTATGTTTCCCTCCCATTTATCTTAATGCTAGGATAAACAAGACTAGGAGGTAAAGGAGCTGGAGTATAGTTGTGGATTTTGACTTTAAAAGAGTAGGTGCCAAAATTTCCATGATGAATATCATTTTATCAAACTGCCATGGCCTACCAATTAACATATGACAAGCATCCATAGGTAAAACATCACAAAGTACCTCATCTTTAAAGTTGCCAATGGAATAAGCAATTAGGGCTTGTATAATCACATACACTTCATTCCCCTTTTAAGCCATTGAAGTAAGTAAGGTCATGGGTCTTAGATAGTAGGTACCTTAAGATTGTCAATCGAATGGATGAAAACAACATTCCCCAATCAATAATCAAGCTACATCGCTTGCCTTGGATGGTACACTGCAAGCAAAAGATGTGTTCTCTCTGGCTTTCCTTCACAGAACTCTCCATGGTATATAAGATTTTCTTAAGTATAAGAAATTCTCCGACATTAGGTGCTAGATTAGTATTTTGCTCTCTCATTTCTTCATCCTCCTCACCTATTTCGAAGTGAATTTGGTTAATTTCTTCGATTAATTTGATGGTGAGTGCATTTCTATTTGGGCAGTCAGCTGAGAAGTGACCATACCCTTGGCATTTGAAGCATCTCTTGCCATCCAGCTTCTTAGCAAAATCTTTAACTATGCCCTTCCCCTTCTTCTTTCTCTTATCATCCTTGGATAAGGCCTTGGTCTTATGGACAGAATCAGGCTTAGCTTGGTTGTTAGGCTATGAATAAGAGCTAGTAAAAGGTCTTTTATGCTTTAGAGTACTTCTACACCTTGATAGCTGGCATGCATATGTCTTTAAGGGTCTAATCAGGTTGTAACTCAACCTTTTTAGCAATGTTAGAATCAAGGCCCCTTAAGAACCTAGCCACGGTATGATCTAGCCCTTCCTCTAAGCCATTCCTATTCTGGAGCTGCTTAAACTCTCCAATTTATTCCTCCATACTCATACATCCCTGACATAGGGAGGTGACCTTTAGATAAAGATCATGCTTATAATTATCAAGGAGAAATCGTTTATACATCAATTGCTTGAGTTTAGACTAATTTTTTATCTGAGACTTGCCCTTTTGTTTCTTTATCTCTTGGTGTTTTCATACCAGAGAGAATCATACTTCTTGAGTTTAAGGATAGCAATCTTAAAGGCTTTCTCTTCAAAGTACTTTTTGATCTTAGAGAATATTTCTAAGGATTGAATCCACGCAAGGTAGAGATCCAGGTTCAAGTTTCCTTCAAACTCAAAAGGGTTAAATTTCATATCCCTCAAGTCATTAAGGGGCTGGCTAGACGTTTCCTTCTTCTTCTTAAAGACCCATCATCTTGGGAAGAAGATGAACGAGTGAAAGGGGAGTTTCCTTTTGATAGCCACAATTTCTTTTCCTCCCTCCTCCTGGATCATACCTGAAGCTAGCTAAGACTTCCTCTCATCTGGTGATTATAGTAGCAACCTCAGTGGATAGTGTTTGAAGTTTTGTTAGAGTTGGTATATGGCAGTTCCTCCGCCTAACTCATAGGCTTGTTTTAGATTAAGCCCTCTAGGAACTCTTGGTGGGGGAGTGTTGCTTTCTTCCTCCCCAGACATGGATGGGTTTAGTAGGAATTATTCTATGGTGGTTAATTCTCTTGAATTGGCTTGGTGTTTTTAAGTTAAGTAGGGCTCTTTATATCTTCGGAAGCATAGAATTGGAGTGGAATTAGACTATAAAATAATGAAATAGTAAATAAAACACTCACCAAGTTAAGCTATGATACCACTTTAGTGTGTGGGCTTAAGCAAAACTCAAGCAAGGAGACTTTGCAATTTGAGCGTGAGATTGAATCAAGAACAACAATGGAGTCATGAATTAAAATAGGGGATATGCAAGGGATAAAGGCAATACCACCACCCAAGCTAGGAAGGAACCCACCACCCAAATCCTAAAGAGATTAAGGGAAACCGCTCACTAAGTAACCTAAATAGATTGTTTATTAAGATTTGAGAGAGTGTTTTAAGCAAACACAAAGCTTTCTTTGTATTCATCCAAGTGCATTTATAACAAGCAGCCAAAGGGGGCACTTATACATGTCCAATCTTACTGCCAAATAGGGAGGGAGGTTTCTTGCTACTTAGGAAATATAATCTATCTTGAACTAACTAGATTATAAAACAAGCTCAACTTAAGCTAATTATAAATGTGAGTCTAGTAAGTACATGTTGATTAGACTAAACTCAAGCTTGAAACATGTTTAATTATCCCTAAACAAATGACTTGCACTTGGGATAGGGAGAAAATGGTTGCTGCTGCTGTCTACTTTGCGGCCATCTAATCAGAAGGCAAGTAGCTCTTCATCTCTTTTCCTAGTGCCCAACTTGTCTTCCAAAGTTGCAGAAGACTCCATGATAACCTTCCGTTGACTAAGTAGCCAAGCAAGCAAGTAGGTAGGTCACAAACCCTTAACCTTAAGGAAAGATCATTACAAAGTCCAAATAGCTCAATTAGGCCTAATCAACCCTGTTTAGCACTATACTTGATCAAGTTGGTTCCCCAAGCTCTACTTGAACTAGAACTAATTTTAATGTATGAATGAATTCCTTAGGATCTTAATAAACACCCCAATGAGAAAATTATTTGTAAATTAGGTTTAAGAAGGCAAATCAACTAGTGACTCAAAACATGTTAGAAAAGAGCCTAAATTGAAACAGTCAACTTAGTGAAGTTGAATCCCATGAAGAACGTGACTTGACCTGGATATCTCTATAGAGCTTGATGCCTTAGGATGGTGCCTATCATCGTGAGCAAAAATATTGGCTGTAAATTAGGTTTTAGGTGGTGATTGCACCTAATCTTCTGCGAGGGTCATAATAGAATCAATTCCGCATAACCTATCTGTTTGTACCAATGTAGAAAAATGCCTAATACTTACGCTAAACCTGAGTGTCTCATGTAAAAGCAGACACCTTGGGGAGTCTAATAAAGCATAACTCAACCATAGGATGCCTTGGGATCACCCACAAACAAGCTATCGGAAACCATGCTCAGTTTAAACTTGTACGGAAGAACAAAACTTGAATCCGTGAGGCTTGAACTTGATTGCCTTGATCTCCTCTAGCTTAGACTTGATTTGTGTTAAGGAAGCCCTCTTGTCCTACATCACTTCATATGTGTTTTGAGTTGTAAGTGTGGCTACTGTACGCACCAAAATTGAGCTATTTTTAACGTACTTTTACACTAATTTTATGCTCGTCATAATTGTGTTTTTAAGGTTTTTAACTGATTTTATTTTATTTTGCAGGTTTTGAATAATTTTCGAATAAATGGCAAAAAATGCGAGACAAATGGGGAAAATGTCGAGAATTGAGGAACCGGGCAAAATTGTCAAAAATCGGTCCAATACAATGCTGAACCGGCCCAAAAACTGAGTGAACCGGTTCAGAGGAAACCCGGTTCACTTAATCCCTCAAAAAAAAACCCGGTCCAGGCTTTAACTTAAACCCACTCCCCTTCATTCTCTTTGTCTCTCGTCGCGTTGCAACCCAGAACCCCCAAACCTGAAACCCTGGCATCTCCATCTTCGTTCCCTCACCATCCCCATCTTGTTTCTCTCTCGACCTCACATCTCTCTCTCTTCCACCTCATCACCATCGTTGTCACCCTCCACCGCATTTCACGCTAATGGCGCCAGCACATCATCTCAGCAACACCATCTCCACCGTCCATGATACCCACGAATCGAAGGGTCGAAATTGAAGCAGCGTTCGAGCATAAATGGACAGCGATGCCATTGAAGAAAAAGTGGGTAATTTTAGGGTTAGGTTAGGTTTAATTTCGGTTCATTTTCTTTCAAATCCCTTTTCATTCAGATGCGAATTTTTCAATTTCTAGGGTTGGGGTTTAATGTTAGATAATTGCAATTTTCGAATAGGTTGTAATTAAAGACTGATTTTATTTGGTTTATAGCTAATCTTATGTTTTGTGAGGATTTGGTTTCGTTTGAATCGAATTGCAATCGATTTTCTTTCCCCTCCCTTGTTTTTCGTCAGTTCGTGCAAACGTCCATGATGAATCCGCCATTTTTTAAAGCATTTTGAAGCTCCTACATCACGAAGGTCTGGGTTCTGCTTCGGTGTGCTTTCGATTATATGCTTGATTTATGATGGCTCGATTTCCTTCTTGCCCTGTTGCCTTCGTTCTGTTTCAATTCTGTTTACCCCCTTCCCCAGTTGCTCCATTCAGCTTGCTTATGGTAGTTTGGTATGGGTTATCTTGGCTTGGCTGCTTCTAATTAGATTGTTCACTGTGTTGAATTGGCACTGTGTTCAACTTCGGAATAATGTTGGTTAGTTGCTTGGTTTTGAATCTTGCTTGGATTTTGGTAGATTGATTATGTCTCGTTGGTGTAGTGCTTCAGTTTTTGGTAGCGATCTGGTTGTTCGATAGAATGCTTAAAGTTTAGTTTATTTGAAGTCATTTGATTTGCACGCCTCGGTTTAGTTAAACGTTGAGTTGAATATTTAGGTTGTTTGATTGCTTTAAATAATTCCACTTAGTTTAGTGTAGCTAATTAGTTAATCCTCACTCTTTTTATGACCTAAAACTCTTCCATCGTCCCTGTGCAGACAACCCTCAAGTACTACAGCAAGAGCTGTACGCTTGCGGTACTTTTATTTAAACTCTCAATTTTTCCCAACAAGTCTTTGGCGCTGTTGCCGGGGACGACGGCAAGAGATTAGGTCATCTTTTTGTTTTCATATATTACTCTTTTCGTACTGTATTTTGGTGATTTCATTAGTAGTTACTTAGTTGTTGTGATTTGTTTTAGTTGATTTCTTTATTTTGGTATCAATCATCACTTATTTTAATTGTTTCTTCAAAAAAATTTAAAAATCACAAAAAAATGGAAAAACTTAAAATCTAAAAACATTGTAAAAACTTGAAAACCACAAAAAAAATTTTGAAAAGCAAAAAAAAAAAACCCCAAAAAAATTGAAAAATTGAAAACCCCTAAAAATTGAAGAACTTGAAAAACTTCAAAAAAATTTCAAATGCCAGTTTTCAATTTCCCGCAATCTGAGCACGAACCTTTTTGGAATTATTTTTCAAGGCTTAATGATTATCGTGCTCAACTGAATCATAATTTTCAAAAATGAGAAATTTGTGAGGTCATTATTGAGGGTCTAAATATTGAGTCAAGGAGTTATCTTGAATCACTTTGTCCTGGAGGTTTAATAGAATTATTATCTAAAACTCAAAATGAAGTTTGGGATTTCTTTGAAAAATTAGCTTGGGAAACCTACGCATTTGAACAAGCTAATGAGACTTTTATATACCCGACTCATGGAGAGTATGATTTTCAAGTTGATTCTTACCCTTCAGGCCACTTTGAGAACTCATATGACTCATCTTATTCTTGTGTGCCTCCTGTGTTGTGCGATTATTATGAATCTCCTGATCATGATGCTTACACTTGTCCTTATCGTGAGTATATTGATGATACATGTGCAAGTATTGAAAAGAAGATTAACGATATGACTGAACAAATGATGGAGATTATGAACGTAAGAATTGCTTAATATTCTCAATGTTTTGACAAAAATAGGGAGACTTCTAGTGAGAATGATTCTAGTTTAGGATCTCCTAAATCTGACATTAGTCTCTATGATGATTTTGAATCCTCTTATTCTACTAGGCCTGATTTCAATGAAAACATGCCTTTGCCTAATCTAGAACAAGAGAGTGACCTCCCTACATCTCTATCAACAGACCTTGCACCCTGCACTAGCTCACTCAAAGATGTCACTGAAGATATCTTAGTTTATGTTGACCTACCCACCACTCTGAATGATTGTCGTGAACTGGAAGTGGGTGAACAAGCTGATTTGGTTAGTGAGCTAGACACAAGCATCGCACCTGCAGTTAAGCTTCACGATTTAGATGATATGAAAAATATTTCACAGGAGTTACATGATGAGACACCTGAACTCACTATGTTGGACTTTGATGATGATATTCTTTGTGCGGAATATGAATCTTTTTCATATGGGCTTGATGTTACTGAAGGGTTTGATGTGGATTTTCATGTTGAATTTGAATCATTCTCTTTTGATCCCATCTTTCCTGACCTTCTGTTTAAATTAGATGATAATATTCTGCCTGTAGAATACGAATCTTTTTCTTATGAGTTCGAGACCCATGGAAGTTCTAATGATGGTTTTGGTGCTAATTATGAGCCCTTCTTTTTTGACTCCATCCAAACTGACTTCCTTTTTGATTATTACAAGTCTGATTTTGTTGAGTCTGAGATCATTGCCACTAACACTTTTACTTTAGACCATACTCATATGCATATTGGACTTAACAGACTTGTGAAATTTGCACCCACTATTTTGCCTACATTGCTCTGTATGCTGATATCGTTTCTAGGCCAATGATCTCACTACTGGCTCATTCTGAGTATGTTCATTTCTTTCCTGATTGGGCCCAACTGTTTGATAAGTTGAAACGGGCCCTAACCTATGCTTTATTGGCTATGTGGATGTACTCTATCTGGTTCTAACTCACTGCTTTTCATTGTTGCTATATTATTGAGAGTTGGGCTTCTTTGTTTGATAAGCTATTACGTGCTCTAACGAGTTTTGATTTAAATAGCACTTTTCAGCTTAATATGGAGTGGCTGATGCTCCATAAGCCTCATAGTTTGAGTGCAATCTGTATCCAACCTAGTATGATCGTTCCACTTTCCTCTCTTCTCCTCTTCTTCTCTTTTGTGATTTTGTTTTTCTTAGCTTTTGTAAAAATGTGTGTGTGTGTGTGTGTGTGGTTTTGCTTTATTTTTGGTTTTGTTTTTGATTTTTGTGGTGTCCTTGTTTGTATATATTTGTAGTTTAGTGTGGTTTTACTGTTGCATAGCTGCTGTGCTTGCTTTTTAGCGCCTCAGTTCCCACAATGAGGACATTGTGAAGTTTTGGTGTGGGGGTGCCAGGTGCCTATTTTTGAAAAATTTTTGAAAATTTTTGAAGATTTTTGATTTTGTTTTTGGGAATGTTTGTACTATTTCTGATTAGCTTGAATCCCCTGTGCTTTATTTATTAGCTTGTATATAAATAGGATGTGCGTGATAAGTCTCCAACTGCAAATGTGATATTCTAAGCCCTAATTCTAGCTCCAGTTGTTCATTATAGGTTGTGTAATCCAGTCTTTATTTATTCCTTCATCATTATTTTTAGGTCTTAGGTTTCCATGAATGATTCTCCCACTAGCTTGTGATACGATTACTTTGAAAAATACTTTGAAAAGAAGTGTACTATGAATAAGAAATAAAGAAAAAAAAAGGAGATGAAAATAAAGTTTGGAATGACAAGTATCCCTTTGAGGCATGCGCTATTGGGCGTTACCCTTTGAGGCACGTGCTACTGGGTGTTACCCTTTGAGGCAATATTGCTACTGGGAAAGCTTGCTTCCAAAATCAGTATGATAACAATGTAGTTGTGTCAGCCAAGTGAGATTGAGTCTAATTCTGGTAAATCTAAGCCCTGGGATGATGATACAATTGCACATGAGCACCGGAATGGATTCAAGACCTTGATGTTCAATGGGGTGAAAAATTAGTACTTTGATGTCATTTAGGAGGTAGAGGGCTTTGAATTATATTCTATGCATGTACAGGTCAATAATTGGGTACATGGGTGATTTAGCTGATTAGAATGTGTGCATATTTTTTCCAAATTTTGTACATATCAGTTTTGAAAAAAAACCAAAAAGATTTTTCTTTTATTTTTGAAATAATTTTGTGGGTATTTTACTTGGAAATCCTCACGAGACCTTACTCGTCCACTTGGGAGTCTAAGGGGTTTAAAGGGTTTGTTGCATACGCTAAACGCAACCGTGATTCCTACAACAGTGAGTTAGGATTTTCTTCTTTTATTTTTCATTTTCTTTTGGTTAGTTTAGTTTATTTTACTTGAGGACGAGCAAAATCTTAGTGTGGGGGTATTTGTTCGCACTAAAATTGAGCTATTTTTAACATACTTTTACACTAATTTTATGCTCGTCATAATCGTGTTTTTAAGATTTTTAACTGATTTTATTTTATTTTGCAGGTTTTGAATAATTTTCGAATAAATGGCAAAAAATGCGAGAAAAATGGGAAAAATGTCGAGAATTGAGGAACCGGGCAAAATTGCCAAAAATCAGTCCAATACTATGCTGAACCGGCCCAAAAACTGAGTGAACCGGTTCAGAGGAAACCTGGTTCACTTAATCCCCCCAAAAAAACCCGGTCTAGGCTTTAACTTAAACCCCCTCCACTTCATTCTCTTTCTCTCCCGTCGCGTTGTAACCTAGAACCCCCGAACCCGAAACCCTGGCATCTCCATCTTCGTTCCCTCACCATCCCCATCTCTTTTCTCTCTCTATCTCGCATCTCTCTCTCTTCCACCTCATCACCATCGTTGTCACCCTCCATCGCATTTCACGCTAACGGTGCCAGCACATCATCTCGGCAACACCATCTCCACCGTCCACGATACCCACGAATCGAAGGGACGAAATTGAAGCAGCGTTCGAGTATAAATGGACAGCGATGCCATTGAAGAAAAAGTAGGTAATTTTAGGGTTAGGTTAGGTTTAATTTCGGTTCATTTTCTTTCGAATCCCCTTTCATTCAGATGCGAATTTTTCAATTTCCAGGGTTAGGGTTAAATGTTAGATAATTGCAATTTTCGAATAGGTTATAATTAAACACTGATTTTATTTGGTTTATAGCTAATCTTATGTTTTGTGAGGATTTAGTTTCGTTTGAATCGAATTGCAATCGATTTTCTTTCCCTTCCCCTGTTTTTCGTAAGTTCATGCAAACGTCCATGATGAATCCGCCATTTTTTGAAGCATTTTGAAGCTCGTACATCACGGACGTCTGGGTTCTGCTTCGGTTTGCTTTCGATTTTATGCTTGATTTATGATAGCTCGATTTCCTTCTTGCCCTGTTGCCTTCGTTCTATTTCAATTCTGTTTACCCCCTTCCCTTGTTGCTCGATTCAGCTTGCTTATGGTAGTTTGGTATGGGTTATCTTGGCTTGGCTGCTTGCAATTAGATTGTTCACTGTGTTGAATTGGCACTGTGTTCAACTTCGGAATAATGTTAGTTAGTTGCTTCGTTTTGAATCTTGCTTGGATTTTGGTAGATTGATTATGTCTCGTTGGTGTAGTGCTTCGGTTTTTGGTAGTGATCTGGTTGTTCGATAGAATGCTTAAAGTTTAATTTATTTGAATTCATTTGATTTGCTCGCCTAGGTTTAGTTAAACATTGAGTTGAATATTTAGGTTGTTAGATTGCTTTAAATAATTCCACTTAGTTTAGTGTAGCTAACTAGTTAATCCTCACTTTTTTTATGACCTAAAACTCTTCCATCGTCCCTGTGGAGGCGACCCTCAAGTACTACAGCGAGAGATGTACGCTTGCGGCACTTTTATTTAAACTCTCTATTTTGCCCAACAGCTACCGCCTATAGGCTATGATGTGATGGTTCAGTTTGTTTGATAGCAACACTGCAATGGAACCATCGTAAGTGAATAGAGATCGAACCTAACCACAACTTAGCCCAATGTTTTAAGGTAATTGATAAGATTAAGGCTGTACTCAAGGAAGAGTGCCCTCACACTATGCCTTATGTTGATGTCTCCGCTTTAGCTGCCAGAGACTTGACTTTACTTGTAAACAACATGTAATATCTTGCCATTGCGAAATTGATAGGAAATATCTATATTGTTAACTAAAAAGAGGACAATCTATCCTTGCTAGTTACTCCAAACATAACACATTTTAGGCTATTCTAACTAAGATGGGGCTTAAAAGACTTGACATAGTCTATCTGGTTGCATTTTTAAGTATTCTAACTAAAATTATTATCATCTTATTATTTTGTTTATAGCGAAAATGTTGACATTCACATAATATCAATTCCAAATCTTGCAAAGAAAAAAAAGATGATCGTCTATTTGCCTATACAGTCTTCCATGATGGCAGTACTGATAGGACTTAGAACATTTCCAACAACTAGGGCTTAGTTTTCTTCTAACTGGGATTCAAAAGGAAACTAATGGAAATCAAAGATATCAAATAGAAATCCTAAAGGAAGTTTACAAGTGGGAACACATGGTTTGGCTAACATGTATAGGTCTAATCCTCACTAGGGAAAGGCCATAAGGAGGCTCTATAAATTCGCATATAAGGTTTAACTAGTATAGTAGTTAGTTTGCTAACTCCTACGGGCTGTAATTTTCGTGCAGGGAGCACCCTAAATTATGGATGTAATGTGTACCGATCTCAGGGAAAGATTCTGTAACTGACCACTGCCGCAAGCGCATGGGTAGTCATAGTATAGATACAAAGATCGTCACTGGGACCACAGTAATCTATTAAGGTTTGCCTATCAGAATATACAAAGCAAATACTAAACTAAGAGTTTTGATACAACAACTTTAAATCTACTAATTCTAAGTTCAATCTAGAAGAAAACATCTAAGGAGTAAGGCGACTGAATCAAAATGATAGACATGCGCTTTTCTATAATCGGATAATTTTGAGGAATTTAAATCTATCCAAAAATTCAGTCTATTCTTTCGAAATCAACCAAATTTGCCTAAACTAAACAAAAGTCATTCTTTCAAACTAATTTACCTTAATGGAAGTTAAATATTTTTGATTACTCTCTAGTCCTCCCAACACACAAATCTCTCTTTCGAGTAGAGGCTTTGTTAGGTTTCATCAAGCAGTCTGTTCGTGCCAAAAATGTGTCATTTTTATAGAACTTTTACATCTATTTTATGCTCGTTATAATTATTATTTTTTAGGTTTTTATTTGATTTTATTTTGTTTTGTAGGTTTTGAATAAAACGAAAATAATTATGGAAAATGTGAAAAATACAAGGGAAATGCCGGATACGGGTCGACTTGACTCAAGCTAATCCGGATTGTTGGGAGCAGTTCCTATTTCAGCCCATTGAAAATAATCAAAGGAAAAAAAAGAAGCCCAAACTAACCGGCCCAATTCCCTCCCCAAGCGTGCCCGGCACGTGACCCATAATTCCCCCGCCCTTATGTGTAGCTCACATGTCATCTTAATATCCCCCTTAACCTTCTCTATCTTCCCACTCGGTTCTGAGAATAAGAAAACCCCCTCCCCAATACATCTCCTGCTTCATTCGCTTCCCCATTTCCATTCTACATCTCCTTCATCTCCTCCTTTCTCTCTCTCTTCGATAACTCATCGTTTTCAACCGTTAAGCAACCGTTCACCACCATTCCATCCTCATCCACCTGCAATCCACGCTTCAAACGCCAGTGAAGCACGGTCATCTCTACCCACGCGTCTCAAATCGAACGGTGAAGAATGAAGGAACCACGGGTATAAATTACAAGGACGAGCTCCAGTTTAGAGGTTAGGCAATCTTTATGTTTAGTTAGTTTAATTTTGGCAATCATTTTTCTTTAATTCAGACGTATTTCGTTTCAATTTCTAGGGTTAGGGTTTGTTGTTAGTTAGTTGTGGGTTTCGATTTTGATGTAATTGAATACCGATTTTATCAAATTCTAGTTGATATGTATGAATTAAGTTTCTATTGTAGAGATTTTGACCAAGGTTAGTCAAGGTTTCTCCTATTTTCTCCCCCTCCCCTATTCGATTTACAGTCGAATGCTGGCTCTGGTGTTTAACGGTGAGAGATGAGGCTATGGTTGGTCTGGTTGGCATTGGCTGTGGCTAATCTTCTCCCCTGTGCCGAGTTCAGTCATACCCTATTTTGGGCTTGCTTTCTACTCCTCTGCTTCTCTTTTAACTGCTCTAAAGCCTTGCTTTGGAAAAAAAAAAACAAGTAACTTAATCTGGTTGTTGATTGATACAGTTGATTAGCTTAGTTTGAGCTCGGTTGAATTGTTATTATTATCAGTTGCATAAGTTGATTCTTAGGAATGATTAATGGTTGGTTTAGTTTTTGTTGATATTATGGTTTCGATTTTGTGGATAGAATATGATGGTTTTGTGATGATTCGATATTGGTGTGGCCATTGGAATGGTGATGACTGAATAGTGAATGCTTAATTTGAATGGTTAATTTGAATGGTTTGCTCAGTTTTCTTGAATGATATAGTTGGTTGATGATGGTTTTGATTTTGATCTCGTGGGATAGCTTCATTAATGTTGAATGACGATGAGGGTTTGTTTAGTTGATTGAATAATAATCTAAATTTAGTTAAGTTGAATTAGCTGATTTAGTAGTTGGTGGATTAGTTGATTTGAGTAGTTAAGTTGATTTAGTTCGAATGGTTTCGTTAATTGCTTAGGTTTTGAATGGTTTTGATGATTCGAAGGATTTGGTTTGATTTGGTTGGTTGAAGATGTTTAGTAGCTTGGTTTGGTTACTTAGATTTTACAATGGTTATTTCCTCAAATTACTAGCTTAGTTCTTCTCATTGAGGTCCTACAAATTGCTTGGTTGAAATTTTCTAAGTCAAGTATTTCCTTAGGTTTAGGTAATGTTAGTTTTAGAAATTTCAATGACCTAAATCTTTTTTGTTGTTTATGAGGACACGGCCCAAGAGTACTACAGCGAAAGCTATACGCTTGTGGCTTTTAGCTTAACATTCGAAATATCCCAACAAGTTTTTAGCACTGTTGCCAAGGATGGCAGTGTAAGATTATGTCATATTTTCGTTTTCTTAGCTATTAGCTTTTTTGTTGCCAATGTTTTACTTTGTTTAGCTTGTTTCATAATTAATTGTCACCTTAGGCTAGTTATTTCTTGAAAATTTCCAAAATCTAAAAAAAAATTAGAAAAGCTAAAATCTTAAAAAAAAATTAGAAAAACTTTCAAAAATCACTCAAAATTAGAAAATCATAAAAATTGAAAAGAAAATTAAAAAATTTGAAAACCACAAAAAAGGGGTTATGTTGAAGTTTAGAATTTGGTTTTGAGGGATTATTTTATTTGTGTTTAGAAATTGATAAACCCTCTTGACTTGGTTACTTTTTGTGCATAAATAGTCTTTAGGGTTGAGTAACTTTTTAATTTTGATTTTGAGTTTGCCATAGGAAAAAAGAAAAAAAATTAGGAAATTCAAAAATCCAAGAAAAAAAAGGTAGAAAAAGAAAAGACCAAAAATAGGATTTCTTCTGATGAAGGTGTGGGGTTTTTATGACTAGTTGGGCTGGAGACCCTGAAGATCAAAGACTCGTTAGGAGTGAACCCGACCCTGACTTAGAACCCGAACTTGAACCTAAGCTTAAATTAGAGAACATAGCACAAGAAAGGACAATGAGTGATATTTTCTATGGTCCTATGATTTCTTTGCCATCATGTTTTGTTATGCCTGTTCTTGCAATGAATGTGACCTTCGAATTGAAACCCCATTATACTGAGATGCTCCCTAAATTCACAGGTTTAGATGATGCTTATTTGTTTTTAAGGGAATTTGAAGAAGTTTGTTCTATGATGCATTTCCCTAATAATCCCATTGATGTTGTACGAATGAAATTGATTCCTTTTGCTTTCAAAGATTCTGTTAAATGATGGATGCATGGCTTGGCTACTAATTCTGTTACTTCTTAGAATGATTTTGTAAGATTGTTCTTAAGAAATTATTTTCCTAATGCCAAGACTATTAAGCTGACACATGAAATCAATCAATTTGGGCAACTTAATAGGGAATCATTTTGGAAATATTTTGACAGGTTTAAAACTTTATTAGCCTAATGTCCCCATCATGGTTTAGACTAAGCACGTTTGTATCAGATTGTATATGAAGGACTTAACCAACAGACTAGGACCATGGTAGAGTCCATGTGTCAGGGTGGCTTTCTTTCTAAGAGCCCCACAGCTGCTTCAGATTTTTTAGAGGACTTGGCTGAGAAAACCATGCAGTGAAAAACTGCTTGTGATGATAGCCTAAGTTTTAGGTTTGCAAGGGGTGGTTTGCATTCTGTCTCTGATATTAGTCACTTAGAGTCTAAGATTGTTGTTTTAGAAAACATGTTGAAGGGATTATCCCCCTAGATGTCCCAACTATCTCAGATTTCTACAGTGTCTTGTTCTCATTGTCAGGCCCTAGATCATTCATTGAGTGCTTGTCCTTATTTTACTCATCAGTTAGCAACTGAATAGAAGCAAGCAAGTATGACTTTCCAGAGACCTAAGAATGGCCTTTTCTCCCCTTATTATAACCCAGGGTGGAGGAATCATCCTAATTTTTCATAGAATAATAGACCCAATGATGTGATTCCTAATTCTGAACCTGGGATCTTTCCTGTAAATAACTCCCAGCCCATCCCTCATCCTTCACACTCTTTTTAGACACCAGCATTCTCAGGTGTGCCTAATACACCTAGACCTCCACCTCCCATAGCTCAAGTTCAACCTCCTCCTGGTTATACTGATATTGATAAATTGGAGAAGAGAACCAATAACAATATGGAGAGAATGATTAATGCTAACATGGAAGGAATGATGAGAATGATGACCGAGCAGTTTCCCCAGTTAGCATCATCTTCTAAGGAACCAGGTCCTTTCTTGATTCAACGTGAGGTGAACCCTAAGGGTCATGCATCCTCTTCTTCTGGTACCCCTATCAAGCCTGTGAGGAAAGTGAATACGGTTATATCTCTCCGTTCTAGCCGAGTGGTTGATAACCAAGTGAGAAATCCTAATGAACCTTGCAGGTTTCCTCATCAGTTCTTCCAGAATTCTTCCCCCTCTACTACTCCAGAGACTGGTCCATCTAGTCAGTCAGGGGATACTCCTGATGGTGTCCCCAATGCTTCAGATAGTCCTTCTTCTCCTAAGTCACCTTCTAAGGAAGAGGTGCCTCAAGAAAAAGACTCCTCTGGCTAAGCAAGTTCTTCACCTCCTAAGAGTTCTTCTCCCCCTTCCTCTGAGAAAATCCAGATGCCTTTAGCTCCCTTCCCCCATAGGTTAAATAAGAAAGATCAAGATCATATTGAGAAGATAAGAGAGACCTTCTCTCAAGTTAAGATCAATATTCCCTTACTTGATGCTATTCAGTAGATGCCTCCTTATTCACAAAGCATTGCTTGACTTAGGGGATAGTGTTAACTTGATACCCTTTGCTGAGTATGAGAGGTTAGAGTTAGGTGAGCTGAAAGCTGCCAGGATAGTCATTCAATTGGCTGATAGATCGACTTGGGTGCCTAGGGGGATAGTTGAGGATGTGCTGATTAGAGTGGGTGAATTTATTTACCCAGTGAACTTTGTTATGATTGAAACTGAGAAGGTGTCCAAGTTAGCTAGTTAGGTTCCTGTGATTCTAGGGCGTTCTTTCTTAGCCACTTTCAATGCCCTCATTAACTGTAGGAATTGTATGATGAGACTATCTTTTGGCAACATGACTGTGGAATTGAATATCTTTAACATACAAAGACAGCCTTCTGGATTTAATGATATGGAATTTTCTACTCTTAAGTAGGTAGGAGATTCTATATTTGATGATACTTTTAATGATGTACTTGCTACTGAGTGTAAGTCGTTTCTGATAGATGATGAGCGTGAATATGATGTGTTTGAGTTTGATGACTTATGCTCTACTGTTGATTGCTTGCTCAGTGCTATGTTTGAATCTGTTACTGAATCTGTTTCCCCTGTTATTCTTAAATTGAAACCCCTTCCTGATTCTCTTAAGGATGATTCTTAGGACCCGATGAATTCTTACCTGTCATTATTACTTCTGATTTGGGTCGGGACCAAGAGGATAAACTAATTTCTTTGCTTAAAGACAACAAGGAAGCTCTATGATGGACTTTAGGAGATATTAAGGGCATTAGTCCTTCTGTTGTACAACATAGAATTCATTTAGAGGACCATGCTAAGCTCTACAGTGACCATCAAAGGCATTTGGATCCCACTTTATAGGAAGTAGTTAAGAAGGTGTTGAAATGGTTAGACCATGGGATCATTTATCCTATTTCTGATAGTGAGTAGGTTAGCCCTGCTTAAGTTGCTCCTAAGAAGATCGGTATTATCGTGATTAAGAATTATAAGAACGAGTTAAACCCTACTCGGGTTCGATCTGGGTGGCATGTGTGTATAGATTATAGAAAATTGAATGTTGCCACCAGAAAAGACCAATTCCCCCTTCCCTTCTTGGATCAGATGTCAGAGAGGTTAGCTGGACATTCTTTTTATTGCATTTTGGATGGATATTTCGGTTATACCTAGATCTTTATTGCTCCGAAGGATCAGGAGAAGACTACTTTTACTTGTCCATTTGGAACATATGCCTTTAGAAGAATGCCATTTAGATTGTGCAATGCCCCTGCTATCTTTCAAAGATGCATGATTTCTATTTTCTCAATTTAGTTGAGCGATGTATGGAAATTTTCATGGATGACTTTTCTATGTTTGGATCTTCTTTTGATGATTGCTTGTCTAATCTGAGAGAAGTGTTGGAAAAATATAGGGAGAAAATTTTGACTTTGAACTCGGAGAAATGTCACTTCATGGTTAAAAAGGGTATAGTCTTAGGCGATATTATTTCTCAAGATGGAATTGAGCTAGACAAAGCTAAGACTGACCATATCATTAATCTTTCCCCTCCCACTTGTGTGAAAGAGGTGCGGTCTTTCCTTGGACATGCTAGCTTTTATCGACGTTTCATTAAGGATTTTAGTAAAATTACAAAGCCTTTATCCAATCTGTTAGCTAAGGATGTGCCATTTCATTTTTCT
Source organism: Carnegiea gigantea (assembly GCA_029747015.1). Taxonomy (NCBI): domain Eukaryota; kingdom Viridiplantae; phylum Streptophyta; class Magnoliopsida; order Caryophyllales; family Cactaceae; genus Carnegiea; species Carnegiea gigantea. Next base: position 82,448 of record JAKOGI010002507.1, read on the forward strand.
GAAGAGTGTCGTAAGGCATTTTCTAAGCTTAAGAAGGCACTAACCTTTGCTCCTATTCTTCATCCTCCCATTTGAGGAGAACCATTTGAATTGATGTGTGATGCACTAATTTTGCTATTGGGGTTGTGTTAGGACAGCGTATTAATAGGAAACCACATGTGATTTACTATGCTAGTCACACGTTGAATGATGCCCAGCTAAATTACATAGTTACTGAGAAAGAATTTTTCACTGTAGTCTTTGGTTTTGAAAAGTTTAGATCCTATCTGATTGGGTTCCATGTAATTGTTTATACTAACCACTCTACCCTTATGCACCTTCTTTCTAAGAAGGATGCTAAGCCTAGACTTGTAAGATGGATTCTGCTTTTGCAAGAATTTAACTGTGAAATCAAGGATAGGAAAGGTTTCGAAAACCTTATAGCTGACCATCTATCTAGGATCATCTGTGATAGAAAGAGTGAGTTCAGTATTTCTAAGTGATTTCCTGATGAGCAATTGTATACTGTTCATCGTGATCCTTGGTATGCTAATATTATGAATTACTTAGTTGCTGGCAGGATCCCTGAGGGTTGGTCTAAGAATGACAAAGATCGATTCATCCACCTTGTGAAGCTCTTTGTGTGGGATGACCCCTATCTGTTTAAGTACTACTATGACCAAATCTTTAAGAGGTGCATTCCTGACTATAAGGTGAGAAGTGTCCTTTCTTTTTGTCATGACTAGGCATGTGGGGGGCATTTTAGTGGTAGGAAGACAGCAGCCAAGATTCTTCAATGTGGTTTTTACTGGCTAACTTTGTTTAAAGATGCATTTGAATATTGCAAGAGTTGCTCTAGATACCAGCAGTTGGGTAGGATAAGTAGAAAAGATATGATGCGACTATCGTTGTGGTGGAGGTTTTTGATGAATGGGGTATTGATTTTATGGGATTATTTCCACCATCTTTTTGAGATGAGTACATTTTGTTAGCTGTGGATTTCCTAAATGGGTTGAGCCCATCCCTTCCAGGACCAATGAAGCTAAAGTGAATGTGAAATTTCATAGGGAGAATATCTTTGCTCGGTTTGGTATGCCCCGAGCTATCATTAGTGATCATGGCACCCATTTTAATAATAGATCTTTTGATGCCTTACTAAGGAGGTATTCCGTAGTCTACAGGCTTGCTACTCCCTACCATCCCAAAACCAGTGGTCAGGTTAAAGTGTCCAATCAGCAGATTAAGTAGATTTTGGAAAAGACAGTGAGTAGGCATAGGAAAGACTATAGCTGACTGAGGTTGATGAGATTAGAGCTGAGGCTTATGAGAGTGCTCGATCGTATAAAGAAAGGACAAAGTTGTTTCATGATCAACAGATTTTTAGAAAGGAATTTACCCCGAGAATGAAAGTACTCTTGTATGACTCTAGGCTTCATCTGTTTCTAGGGAAATTAAGGTCCTGATGGACGGGCCCTTATGTTATCTCACATGTTTTTCCCTATGGTGCAATTGAAATTCAGGATCCTTAGACTAGTGCCACCTTCAAATTGAATGGCCAGCATTTGAAACCATTTATGGAGCTGCTATGGCAAGAAGATGTGGAGTATCTGATACTCCATGAACCTAGCTATGATCAGTGAATGAGATCTGAAGTAGCTTGGGTGTGCTTAGCACCCAACCTGGTTTGCTAGAAACTTCGTCTCTTCTCTCTCCTTCTTTTTCTCTTTTCTTCTTTCTTTGTTTTATTCCAGTTTACTTTTGTATAGTTGACTGTTTTTCTTTCCCTATGATTGTTGTTTTGTTTTTGAGTCTAGTTTTTGAACATATGTTTGTTTTTCTAGGTTTTTCTTTTTGACTTTTAGTCTCTATTCCACTCCCAGTGAGAACATTGTGAAGTTTTGGTGCAGGGACGAGGTGTCCATTTTTGAAAATTTTTGAAAAATCCAAAAAGATTTTGATTTTGGTTTTGTTTTTGGGAATGTTTGTACTATGTTTGATTAGCTTGAATCCCCTGTGCTGTGGTTATTAGCTTGAATATAAGTAGGATGTGCATGATAGGTTTCCAACCTCAGTGTGACATTCTAAGCCCTAGTTCTAACCCCAATATTTAGTACAGATTGTGTAATCCAGTCCTTTGTTATTCCTTCATCATTATCTTTAGTCCTTAGGTTTCCATGAAGGATTCTCTCACTAGCTTGTGACATGATTACTCTGAAAGAATTTGAAAAAGTGCATTATGAATAAAGAAGAAAAGGAAAGAAAAGAAAAGGAGGTGAAATAAAATTTGGAATGATAAGCATCCCTTTAAGGCATGCGCTACTGGGGGTTACCCTTTGAGGCACGTGCTACTAGATATTATTCTTTGAGGCAATATTGCTACTGGAAAAGCATGCTTCCAAAGTCAGTATGACAATAATATAGTTGTATCAGCCAAGTGTGATTGCGTCTAATTCTGGTAAATCTAAGCCCTGGGATGATGAGTCACTTGCACACGAGCACTGGGATGGATTCAGAATCTTGATGTTCAAGTGGGGTGAAAAAATAATGTTTTGATGTCATTTTGGAGGTAGAAGATTTTGAGGTACATTCTGTGCATATACAGGATAACAAATTGGTTACATGGGTGATTTAGTTGATCAGAACGTGTGCATATCTTTCCCTCATTTTGTACATATTAGCCTTAAGAAAAACCAAAAAGATTTTATTTTATTTTATTTTTGGAATAATTTTTGTGGGTAGTTCACCAAAAAACCCTGACGAGACCTCACTCATCTACTTGGGAGACAGAGGGGTTTGAAGGGCTTGTTACATACGCTAAATGCAATTGTGATTCCTACAACAGTGAGTTGGGATTTTCTTGTTCTTGTTTTTCATTATCTTAGTTTAGTTATTTTACTTGAGGACGAGCAAAATCTTGGTGTGGGGGTATTTGTCTGTGCTGACAATGTGTCAGTTTTACGGTACTTTTACACCTGTTTTATGCTCGTTATAATTATTATTTTTTAGGTTTTTATTTTATTTTATTTTGTTTTGTAGGTTTTGAATAAAAGAAAAATAATTATGGAAAATATGAAAAATACAAGGGAAATGCTGGATACGGGCCGACTTGACTCAAGCTAATCCGGATTGTTATGCCCAATTCCTATTTCAGCCCATTGAAAATAATGAGAGATAAAAAGGCAGCCCAAACTAACCGGCCCAATTCCCTCCCCAAGCGTGCCAGACATGTGACCCATAATTCCCCCACCCTCATGTGCAGCTCACGTGCCATCTTAATACCCCCTTAACCTTCTCTCACTCCCCACTCGATTCTGAAAACCAGAAAACCCCCTCCCCGATACATCCCCTGCTTCATTTGCGTCACTATTTCCATTCTCCATCTTCCTCATCTCCTCCTTTCTCTCTCTCGTCGATAGCTCCTCGTTTTCAACCGTCAAGCAACAACTCACCACCATTCCATCCTCATCTACCCACAATCCACTCTTCAAATGCCAGCAAAGCACGGTCATCTCTGCCCACGCGTCTCGAATCGAGCGGTGAAGAATGAAAGAAGCATGAGTATAAATTGCAAGGGCGAGCTCCAGGTTAGAGGTTACACAATCTTTAGGTTTAGTTAGTTTAATTTTGGCTATCGTTTTCCTCTAATTTAGACACATTTCATTTCAATTTCTAGGGTTAGGGTTTGTTGTTAGTTAGTTATGGGTTTCGATTCTGATGTAATTGAATACCAATTTTGTTGAACTCAAGTTGATATGTATGAATCAAGTTTTTAATGTAGTGATTTTGTCCGAGTTTAGTCAAGGTTTTTCCCATTTTCTTCCCCACCCCTGTTCGGTTTATGGACGAATGCTAGCTCTGGTGTTTAACGATGAGAAATGAGGCTATGGTTGGTCTGGTTGGCATTGGCTGTGGCTAATCTTCTCCCCTGTGCCGAGTTCAGTCGTTCCCTATTTTGGGTTTGCTTTCTGCTCCTCTACTTCTCTTTTAACTGCTTCAAATCCTTGATTTAAAAATTAAAAAAAACAAGTAGTTTAACCTGGTTATTGATTGACACAGTTGATTAGCTTGGTTTAAGCTGGGTTGAATTGTTATTATTATTAGTTGCATAAGTTGATTATTAGGTATGATTAATGGTTGGTTTGGTTTTTGTTGATATTATGGTTTCGATTTTGTAGATAGAATATGATGGTTTTGTGATGATTTGAATATTGGTGTAGCTATTGTAATGGTGCTGACTGAATGGTGAATGGTTTGAATGGTTAGTTTGAATTATTTGCTCAGTTTGCTTGAATGATATGGTTGATTGATGATAGTTCTGATTTCGATATCGTGGGATAGCTTCATTAATGTTGAATGGTGATGATGGTTTCTTTAGTAGATTGTATAATAATCTGAATTTAGTTAAGTTGAATTAGTTGACTTAGTAGTTGGTTGATCAGTTGATTTGAGTAGTTAAATTGATTAAGTTCGAATGGTTTCATCAATTACTTAGGTTTTGAATGGTTTTGATGATTCAAAGGATTTGATTTGATTTGGTTGGTTGAATGCATTTAGTAGCTTGGTTTGGTTACTTAGGTTTCACAATGGTTATTTCTGCAAATTACTAGCTTAGTTCTTCTCGTTGAGGTCCAATTAATCGCTTAGTTGAAATTTTCTAAGTCAAGTATTTCCTTAGGTTTAGGTAATGTTAGTTTTAGAAATTTCGATGACCTAAATCTTTTCCGTTATCCCCGAGGACACAACCCTCAAGTACTACAGCGAAAGCTGTACGCTTGCGGCTTTTGGTTTAACACTCAAAATATCCCAACACAATCTAACAATCGAATGTCACCTTTCTGTTTTTCACTCAATTGTTTCAAGTCTGCAAGTAAACTTTGACCAAAAATCCACTTACTACATAAAATTATTCAATAAAATGAAATCAAACCAATCATGAATCAAAGCACAATTCTAATGATAAACAAGATCCAATTGCACTTACATTAACAAATAAATCCCTAGGCAAAAGGTAAATTACTCTATATATGATTAAAGATTCAATAACTGACCAATATTCATCAAAAATTTGAGAGGGAAGGGCTTGACAAAGACAGCCTTCAACCAAGGGGTTCAAAAGGCTTCGAAACTGAACTCACACTCAAGATTTCTCACTAAAACACCAATCAAACTAAAAAAAACTAACTAAAGAGTAAAATTTTAAGAAAGAAACTAAACTAAGCTATGCCTTCTTTTTTCTCTTCTCCTCCTCTTCCCTCTGTTGAAAAACAGGGTTTCATAGAAGAACATGGACGTTTTCAGCCACACAACCAAAGGAAGACAAAGAGACCACAGTTACATAGCTCACCACAGTCAGTGGTAGGCACCAAGGTCCGACCATGGTCTTGGCTGGAACTGAATTTCTGCTCTTCTCTTACTCCATGGGCATAGCATCACATGGGTGTCCGTAGGGGAGGTCAAAATACATAAAAGGAAGGTAAAATGCTAGGTCGAAATGGCCTAAAATCCTACAAAACACATCAAACAACCATACGCAAGCACAAATCGAGAATATGAGTATAAATAGTAATGTAAAGCACATAATTCTCCAACTAAAGAGCAAAATGGCCCTAAAATAATGTATACATTAAGCACTTATCAAACTCCCCATGCTTAATCTGTTGCTTGTCCTTAAGTAACACTAAAGTCAAAGAAATATACACAAGCTCCTCATGATAGATATAGGCATTGTTTCAACAGTAAAGCTGATCCAAAGTTAGCCCAAAAAGATGCAAAAATCATTTATCAAATAGAGTAGGGAATGAAAAGTTCAAAAACCACTTGATAAACCACAATGTCAAATTTAAATTAATCTCCCCAAATCATCAAATACAATCATTCAACATATAAAACAAATGAAGCTAGCAAGGCCGGTAGAACCTCACTATCGTTATGTGGCACTCATCACTAATGTGTTTGAAAATATATAATGGTTCTGACTATTCTCATTCTATAGACTCAAATCTACCATAGGCTTGATAAGACTCTCAAACTCATCATCACTAAAATGCAAACACACAGACAATCATAAGGACTTTCCTAAGGTTGTGATGGGGCCATGGGTAAAGGTAAGAGGGGAACAAATGTTTTGGAAATATGGAACTAGAAGCCATAGACTAAGAGCCAAACAATTCCAATGTATCATACCGCATCATCCCTAAACCAATACAAATCGATAAAATACATCCCCAATTTGAAGAGACTAAGAGTTGAAAGTCATAACAATCTTCCAATCCCAACAACTCTAACACTCTTTAATTTTTTTCTTTTTGATGTTTTTCTTCTTTTTCTTCTTTTTAATTTTGTTTTTCCTTTGATTTTTTTCCTGAAACAAAAGAGTTAGCAAAGGGACATTCATACAAAACTTTGAATCTCAACTCTTCTCTAAGTTTTGTACAAAAAGACAAGGGGCTTTCTTTTTATCAATCAAGGTCACATATCCCTTTACCAAACAACCAAAATCCGCTAAAAGATCTCAGTGCTCCTTCCTAGCTCCAAATCAAACTTGATGCAAAAGAATGAAATGCTCCTCTAGTCTTGCCTTAAGGGTAAGATAATCATTTGGCCATAGGCTATAATATGAGGTTCAAATCAAGAAAAACAGATATAGGCTCAAAGGGGCTAGCAACGGATATAATATACAAGAAAGATGGCTATTTAGTCGTTGGGTTTAATAAATCAAGGAAATGCCTCAATCATATTGCCTAAATGCACATGTGAAATATGATCTTGAATGAGAGTCAACACATGCCAAAGTTCATGTAAAGAGTCATGGGGTAATCAATTCGCACTCAGCATATGGTCAAAACATGAAGCTCATTTTGAAAATTCATTCTCAAACATTTTTATGTGCAATTTGGGCGAATCAAAGGATCAAACTAAACCAATGAAGTCTACCTGGTCTGTAAATATCATCATCGGAGGATTTTTTTTTCTTTTGTTTTTCCTTTTTTTGACCTTTTTTTGGGTTTTTTTTGGTGCATGCTCCTAAAATGCAATCTAAAATCCTAAAGATGCAAAAATAATGAAAGAAACTAAAATAAAACTAAAAATGAAATCTGAAATGAAAAGAAAAGAAAAGAAAAAACTAAACATACTTCTAAAATGCTTCTAACCAAATGGAAAAAAAAACTACAATAAAGCATCTAAAAACAACTATCACAAACAATATATACAACACACAAGCACACCAAACCAGGTATCAGACGCCAAATATAGTGACAAACTCCCCCATGCTTGAATCACACATTGCCCTCAATGTAGGCATATTAGAGAAAAGGGAAAGGGGAGTAGCATAAAGATATCAAAAAGGAGGTGGTGGAGGAGGATGGGGTGGTTGGCATAAGAAATATGCCAAACCCGCCAGGTCTCTAAACATGCCCTATAGTCCTGAAAATATTGAGTTTGAGTAGCAAGCATCTCACAAAGCTTGTCGTAGCACTCTTAGATCACGAAGAATGTTGTTTTTTGAAGCAACATAAGCTCGAAGGGACATTTGCTCCTCCTGAAAGGACCTAAGGGTGGCTTGGAAGTCGGCATAGTCAATAGGTGGTGGTTGGGAGGAAGGGCTAGGTCTTGCTTCACTAAATTCAGGGGGTCGAGGGTGAAGTGCGGGTTAACCAACCTCGACATCACCAGAGACCCAATAAAGGTTATCCAGGTGAAGTAAGATGGTGCGATCGACATTGGGAAGCGAAAAAAGCCATTCCCCAGGGTAAATCCAATACAAACGTCCAGCCTCTACAAAGGTTCATAATTTCAAAAGCAGCTTGATCAAACCACTCGCACCCAGAAACTTTAAGATTGCGCTCAATACCCAAAAATCTAGCAATAGCAGTCACAATACCACCGATGACTATCCTACCCTTAGTGCTAACAGCAGCACTATACAATTGCCTGGCTAAAAATGAACTGAAGTCAATCTGGACAACGTCATGCATACAGGAGAAGAAATATAACTTAGATAATCTTGAGACATTTAGACTATCGTGTCGAGCAAAGAAATAGCAAGCTAAGATATAATGGGCTACCCGAATGCCAGGATTTCTAATATATGTGCATTTGGTTAAATTAGTTGTACCTAACACTCTTCGAAAGCTCACCCCAAAATGCATTTGGCTTGAATTCGGAGGAACTTGTTGGTTCGGTATATCCATACTAGGTTGAAAATCGAATATACTGTTAAAGATACCTAAGTTTAACTCGTATAATTGTCCTTGTAAAAAGACAGAAATGTACCCAGTTCGACATTAAGACCTCTATTAACCTGAACGTAGAGTGTACTTAGGAACTGTAGAGTTAGGTTCCGATATATATGCTCTTATAATTTTAATAAAGTGTCCTGTACCACTTCGTGCAAACAACCACCTAATATCATCTAACATTCCTACTCACGCTAACAAGTCCTCATTATAATATTGAATTGCCACAACCATACGTCATTCAAATAGTTATATCTAACAACATGATCAGGATTTGTCAAACCAAGGGGGTGAGGAACATTACCTTGGGCATGTACACTGGTGGAGGTTCGGGATGTCCTTTTAGGTCAGGATGGTGCTTGACCTGATGATCCAACCTCCTTGACACTCCTTTGTCTTTTGGTTGGTGTCATTGTTGCAAAATGAACCAAAAACTAAAACTAAAATCTAAATAAGAAAATTTAAGGAAGAAAAATAAAGGAATTAAGTAAAAAGAAGAAGAATTAAAGATAGAAAGAGATGGTTATGGGGAATGAGTGGAGGTGAGATAAGTTGGAAGAAGAAGAAGAAGAAAGAGATGAAGAAAAAGAAGGATTAATTGAAAAAGAAGGATTTTGGGTGAAAATGAGGTAAAAATGGAAGAAATGGGCAGGGATTGAAGGATTTACTATGGTGGTTTTAGAGAGAGAAGTGCGAAGAAAAAGATGAATTTGGGGGAAATGAGGGGCCTCTAGAGTCAAAACCCTTGACCGTCGATCGTAGCAAATCACAACGGACCATGGGATCCACCACGTGCTGTCTGTGGTGTCTGCTGTCACCATAATATTTTTGTTTTTCGGGTTTGGCACCCCACGGTTGCAGTGCTAATCTTCTTAGCCGTAGTGCCAAACATTTTATGATATATACGTACAATTTTTTCTGTCTTTTTTTAATTTATCTCTCCCTTATTTTACTCTTGTATTTCTCTCTTTTTTTTTCGTCTCATTTTTTTTTCTTTTTTTTCTCTTTTTATTGAAAAACTATAAAAATAATGAAAACTGAAGCTAAAGAAAAGAAAAATGGCTTGGGTTGCCCCCCAAGAAGCGCTCTTTTAAGATCAAGCAAGCCATTGCCCCCTAAGAAGCGCTCTTTTGATGCCAAGTGCTTGATCCTATTGCTAGGCTTGGTTCGGATCAGTGAGTGTACGGATAGTTCCTTTATTACGGACCACAAAATCAAACTTCTTCAATCGAAGGTACCATCTTAAAAGCTCTGGTTGAAGGCCCTTCATCTTCATCAGTTTACGCCATAACATGTTGTCGGCATATAGGACAAATTGCTAGCGTAGCCCATTAGATGGGTTACTATCAACTTATTCAGCCCCCAAATCAAAGGCCACTTCAAATCCTTCTATAGGGGGAAAAGAGTGAACAGTTTGAGTGAACGTGCAATAATCCCTCACAGTAGATTCATTGGAACCATGGGCCTCAACCTTGAGCATGCTAGGCAGCATAGGAGCACCAAACTCCACCTTAAAACATACCCTTAGTCGAGGTCTTCAGTAGAAATCCAGCCAAATTTAGGAGGATCTTCATAATTCAAGACATCCTCCATGTCAATCTCTGGGAAAGGACAAATTCATCTAGAAGAGAAGAATTAGAGAAACTACTTTCTCCTTTATATGATAGAACATAGCATAATGCCCTCACACTTTAAATGTAATCTGTCCCTTTCTTACATCTATTTAAGAACCAGTTGAAGCTAATATGGGCCGTCCTAGGATAATTTGAGCATCATCAATCTCATGCATATCAACTATGATAAAGTCTTCCAACACCCAAATGTCTTCTATATTGACTGACACGTCTTCTAGTCTGCCTATGGGTTGAGTTTCAGAACCGTCTGTTAACTGTAGTGAAAAGGGTGCAGTTTGTAATGGCCCTAGGTTGAGCTTATGAAACAAAGAGTATGACATTAAACTAATGCTTGCACCAAGATCACATAATGCTCTCTTAATTTCCACCTTCCCATAATACGAGAGTTAGAGAAGCTGCTTGGATCAGGAAGCTTAGGTGGAAAAGTTATAGGGATCTTTACATTTCATTCTCTCTGAATGTGGCAGCCTTGCCACCATCATTTCTCTCCTCATCTCCAACTATGATTACTTCTCTACCCTCTTCCATTAGTATGTCCTTGGGGTTAGAAAAGTCCTCTACTTCTTTCGTCAAGGTAACACAATTACATTGCTCACAAGGGTTAGGTTAGGGCTTGCTAGGGAGTTTATCTGGTAGCGTAGATAAAAAGATAACTTTTTGGGTTATTTGGGCTTCTAACATCTTATTATGAGTTGTAAGCACCTCAATCTTAGAGACTAATTGCTTAATATACTCATCCTACTTTTGTTATGTCATAAGCATACTTTCCATCATTACTTCTAAATTGGACTTTTGGGGCACTAGAGAAGGGAAAGGAGGTCCTTGGAGACTAGGAGGTGGTCTACGATTCATTGGGGGCATATTTAAAGGGTTTCATTTAGACTTACATGAGAAATTTGAATGTTTCCTCCAACTCGGATTATAGGTACTAGAGTAAGGTTCATTGGTCGGTCTCGAGTTGAAATGCTGAACATAGTTCACTTCACATAGGGGAGGGGCATTAGAATTTACAGCATTAATGTTCATTCGGCCCAATCTTTGAATCATAGCATCTACTTTAGCAAAAAGTAAAGTAAGTGCATCAACTTTAAGCTTACCTCCAACCCGTTTGGGTTGGCATCATTTAGTGGATCATTGAAAGTTGCTAAGTGTTATCTCCTCAATTAGGTTATAAGCCTCATCTTCAATTTTGTTCATCAAGGTACCTCCTGTCGCCGCATCAGTAGTGGACCTTATAGGTTGGGTTACACCATTATAAAAATCTTGAACGATAATCCATCATTAAAGACCACAATGGGGGCATAAGCGCAGCAAATCTTTAAACCATTCCCAAGATTCATAAAGTGTCTCTTCATTTTTTTGAGTGAAGTTGGTAATCTAATTCCTTAAGCTTGCCATTTTGCTTAGAGGGAGGAATTTGGCAAGGAAAGCTCTCGTTAGCTCATCCCACATGGTGATACATCCCCATGGCAAAGAATGTAGCCAACCTCTTGTCTTATCGCTTGGTGAGAAAGGAAATACTCGCAATTGAATGGCGTCGATGGAGACCCCATTAAGCTTTAACATGTCACACACCTCTGAAAAGACCGAGAGGCGTACATTCAGGTCTTCCAAAGTAGTTCCTCCAAACAGGGATTGTTGCACCATGGAAATGAGTGCTGGTTTGAGCTTGAAATTATTGGCATCAACGTTTGGGTGAGCGATGCTTGAGGCGATCCCTTGAACTCTAGAGGTAACAAAATCTGTAAGAGTCCTTTTTAGGTCACCTCCTCATCCCACCATGTTTGTTGGAATTCTTCTTGCGTCGAGTCTTTGTTCTTCAATCTTTTGCTTCTTCCTTCTTAAGGGGAAAGTCCTCTCGATCTCGGGATCGGGTTCGTAGAGGATTGAACTTTGTATAAACGGGAAGAATCCTACAACCACTATTACCAACACTACCAGCGTAATTAAACAAGAAAATAATAGACAATAAAATGCTTAGTCACTTTCGTAAGACTAACTCAATAGCTAACAAATTGATCCCCGGCAACAGCCCCGAAAACTTGACTACTACCCCAAGCGCATAGGTAGTTGTAGTATAGAGAAAAAGATCATCCTCAGGGACCAAGTAATCTATTGAGCTTTAACGATCAGAATATGCTAAGCAAATACTAAATCGAGGGCTTCGATTCAACAATTTCAAATCTACTTATTCTAAAATCAATCTAGGAGAAAATGTCTAAGGATTTATGTAGTTAAGAAAGGTAACTGAATCAAAATGATAAACATGCCCTTTTCTCTAATTTGATAATCTCGATGAATTTAAATCTATCCAAAAATTCAGTGTATTCTTTCGAAATCAACTAGATTGCGTAATTTAAACAAAACACATTCTTTCGAACTAATTTGCATTAATCCAAGTTAAATATTTTTATTACTCTCTAGTTCTCTTCACATGTCAATCTTTCTTTCGAGTCGACGCTTTGTTAAGTTTTATCAAGCAGTCTAACAATCGAGTGCCATGTTTCAGTTTTTCACTCAATTATTTCAAGTGGCAAGCAAACTTTGGCCAAAAATCCACTCACGACATAAAAATCACTCGATAAAATGAAATCAAACCAATCATGAATCAAAGCACAATTCTAATGACAAACATGATCCAATTACACTTTCATTTACAAATAAATCCCTAGACTAAATAAACTACTCACATATGACTAAAAATTCAACACTAACCAATAATTCTACGAAAATCTAAGAGGGAAGGGCTTGACAAAGACAGCCTTCAACCAAGGGCTTCAAACTGCTTCGAAACCGAACTCACATTCAAGATTTCTCACTAAAACACCAATCAAACTTAAAAAAAAAAAAAACTAACTAAAGAGTAAAATTTTGAGAAAGAAACTAAACTAAGCTATGATTTCTTTTTTCTCTTCCCCTGCTCTTCCATCTAATGAAAAATGAGGTTTTATAGAAGAACATGGACATTTTCAGCCAAAAAGCCGAAGGAAGATGAAGAGGGCACAATTACAGAGCTCACCACAGTCCGTGGCAGGCACCACAATCCGACCGTGGTCTTGGCTAGAACAGAATTTCTGCTCTTCTCTTGCTCCATAGGCATAGCATCACATGGGTGTCCATAGGGGATGCCAAAATACATCCAATAAGGGTCAAATGTTGGGTCGAAATGGCCTAAAATCCTGCAAAACACATCAAACAACCATACCCAAGCATAAATTGAGAATAGGAGTATAGATAGTAACTTAGAGCACATAATTCTCTAACTCAAGGGCAAAATGGCTTAAAATGATGTATACATTAAGCACTTATCAGCACACAACTTCGAGCTCAAACTAGCCCTTATAACATTAGTAGAGAAGGGCCAGTTCGGTGGGCAACCCATCAAAGAATGTAATATGCATCTTTGCACCCCTTGCGAAATGTGACACAATCAAGCTCAATTGGCTAGGGTACCTGTCAATGCTATTCGACTACAGCTCTTCCCATTTTCTCTGAATGATAGAGCTAGTGATTGGCTACAGAAGGAAGAGTTAAACTCCTTCTCTATATGTGATGGGGATTAACTTCCTAATGATCAAATCAACATCCCTAATGCCTAACCAAGTCAACAGAAAGGGTCTAAGGCACAAGGATTAGGTCAAATTGTCCAAGAGATCATGATAGCCTAAACTGCCCAAAATCCAGCGTATGTATGCAGTTTTGTAAGCTTGATTATTCAAGCTTAAATTGGATTTAGGAAGCTACAAATCCACTTTTTGGAACCCTTTATAGATTTGATTTAAGGGCATTAAAAGATTTCTAGGTTAAGTCATTAGCCGCCAAGTCGAATGGGGTCATTTTTAAAGTGTTACCGAAACTACTCCAGTCCACGCTAGCTGCACCTTTTGGCCTATATCTCCCAAATGGAATCTCCAAATCCCTTCCCCTTGAGCCATCTAAAAGCTTACTTTCTGAGCTTTCTAACAATGTTTGATCACCCAATTTGAGTAAGAAACCTAGGAGATATAGCTGTTTGAAGTGGAAAGTTGTATTCTAAAAAGTTCCTAATAGAAAAGCAAAAAGCACTTTTTTGCTTTTGTACTTTCTTACTTTTTGATCTTCCCCACCCCTTTGGCTGCTCACCTAGTGTTCCTAGGTTGTTACCAATGGCCATAAGCCCCCTTTTGTCTATTTATTTGCTAATTCGAAGTTTGTACATTTAGATTTGACATATTATAAAAGATTGAGATTATTCTCCCTCATTTGAACTCTCTCTTGCTTATCTTTACTTTGGCTAATCAAAGAGGTGATCACGTGAGTCTCAATCTGGCTTACGATGGTGAGTCTTATCCCTAGGTGTGATTAGGAGCCCTAGTGTGATAAAAGGTCGAGTGTCTTGTCCTTTTGTATGCTAGTTTATCCTTCTCCATACTTGCTCTAACCGTGACTAGTTTAGGCTAATTTTCAGTTTTTATCTTTTCTCTTGCTTTTCTTTTCTTTTAATTGATCTTAAGAGCTCGAATCCTTTATTCCTTGTGTTGGTACATGAATAGAGACGTTCTCTCGAAGGCTTTTATTAGTAAATACTTTCCACTTGGTAAAACTGCAAAGCTGAAAGTGGACATTACTTCCTTTGCTCAACAAGATGGGAAGTCTTCATATGAAGCCTGGAAGAGATGTAAAGACCTTCAGCAGCAATGTCCTCACCATGGTATTCCTGATTGGCTTTTAATCCAAATATTTTATAATAGCTAGTGAAGATTTCTATAGATGCTTCAACGAGAGGTGCTTATTAAGAAAGTCCATAGATGTGACGAAGGCTTTATTGGAAGAGATGGCTTTTAAAAATTATCACTAGTCTCATGAACCGGCTACCACAAAGAAAAGCAGTGGTAAGTATGAGGTTGACGCTATGACACTTCTAGGCAACGGAGTGGATGCATTAGCCTACAGGCTTGATAGGTTGGTACTTCTCCTATTCCGTGCGGATCTTCTAGTTATTCAGTTAGCGTATATGCTTTATGTGAGAGTTATGGTATGCAGGGGCATACATTTATCGAGTGCTATAATGGTCCTGATATTGTTAAGCATACTAATGCCCTATATAGTTTCAATAGTACACCATAAAACAATCCCTACGCCAACACTTATAATCCTTGATGGAGGAGTCACCCTAACCTTTCCTATAACAAAACTAACTCTCAACCTTAGAGTTCTATACAGCTACCCGGGTTCTAGTATGGAGCCCCATATAACCACCTCTTCAACCCCCACAGCCAAAATCTTACTTGAAGAGTCTTATAGAGTGCTTTATCCAGAACCAAACTAAGACAAATGAAGCTCTTCATGAGTTAATCAGTTAGTTAACTTTCAAGTTTGAGACTATAGCTTCCCAATAAAAGTTAACGGACATTCAAATTGCTCAAATAGTCCAACAGGCTAGCAGTTTATCCTGACCTCAGGGGCATTTAACTAGACAACATGAACCAATTCTCAGTGGTGCCATCAATGTAGTTTCTATGAAGAAAGAGAAGTTATAGAAAGTCCTGTGATGGTACTTCAGGAGATAGTTTCAGTTCATATTTATGTAGGAACAAATGGTATGATGAAGGGAGACAATAAGATTTCAAAGGAGAAAGGCACTCAATCCCCTCCAGTTCACCCCTACTAACCACCTCTACGATTCCCTCATAGGGTGTTATTATCCAAGCTTGAGCCCAGGTTTACAAGATCCCTGGATGTACTAAGGAAGATTTATGTCAGTGTCCCTTTCTTAAAGGTCTCAAGGAAGCAACATCATACCTAAAATTCTTTAGAGAGCTTCTTTTTAAGAAAAGCAAGCTTACGGAGGTTGTGACATTTCTTATAGGAAAGGTATACAGCGTAATGCTTCAGAGCATGTCACTGTCGATGCTACAAGATCCTAGCAGTTTCTCCATTCGTGCTTCACAGGGGACCAACAAATTGAGAGAGCTCTATGTGATTTGAGAGCTAGTGTAAGCTTGATACCTCTCTATTTCTCTCTCTCTCTCTCTCTCTATATGCAGGAAGCTTCCGCTTTAGGAGCTGAAACCCATCTACATGATTATTCAGTTAGCATATCCCACTATTAGGTGCCTTGTGGGTATTCTAGAGGACATTCCAATTCAAGTGGGTAGGTTTGTCATCCCAAGTGACTTCGTGGTTATGGATATGAAGGAGAGCTCCAAGGTCCCTCTTATTTTTTTGGGGAGGCTAGTTTAAGCAACTGTAGGAGCTGTGATTAATGTGCCTGTAGGGAAGATATCTTTCCAATTGTGTGGGGAGAAGATAGATTTTTATTTTCCTCCACACACTGCCCATCACTTACAGCACATTCAGTTCCTGCAGTACTTGTGGTTCCTACTGTTTTTGTTGGCATTTCTGGGTTAGTAGTATTTGAAAGAGATAGGGCACCATACGTGAGGTATTATGCCCCTTTTGATTTGCCTTAGCCAATCTTTACTTACTTTAGAGGTACCACTATTCATCTTAGGGAGGTGGTGAATTTACTACCATTCATTTTTCAATTATATCACCTCATTTCTCCCCATCATCATCTACTGCCTGAGGTAAGGGTTAAGCTAGGGGCCTAAAACAAGCGCTCCTTAAAAGTTAGCCTAAGCATTTACTTACTTTCTAAGAAAAAAAAGTAGAGAAGAAAAGTGCCATTCTTTCCCCTCCCTTGTTTCCCCCTTTGCACTATAAGTTCTTCTCTTCCCTTATTTCTTTACATATCCTTTCCATTAAGGACAATGTAAATCTTAAGCATGGGGGATGAGCTTGTAGCTCTTTGGGTGGAATTGTGAATTTTATGGGATGATTTGGATGATATCTCTTGCATTTGCATCATATAGGTAGGATTTCATGTAGTTTTATCAGGTTATATTTACAATTTCATTTGGTAGAGCATGTAGCTTAAAGGATATAGATTAGATTTTGTGTCACAAGAGAAAAAGTAATCAGATTCATAAGCTTCACAACTACTCTCTCTTACCCTTCTTTTCATTATCCTCTATGTGTTTTAATTGCTTTTTTAGCTAGATTTATTGTTTTTGAAAAATTTAAAAAAAAAGAATTTTTGAAAACCCCTTTCATGATGATGACGGTGCAAGGTGTGATAGTTGATTGATTAACATGATTATGTATTGAGGTGTGGCTTATCGTCGTATATCTTACGAAAATCGTGTCTGCATCACCATTTGTAATTACTTTACCCACTGTCGTGTACCAATTTTCCCTGAGATTGATGTGGTTTAACTTGATTGACTTTGATAAGCGGTATATCTTGGAGCAAGTTACATTGACTATGATAGACTAACCTGTGCGATTTTAGGCCTAATGACTATTATTATGTGTAGTCTTATAGTTCCTTTCTTGTGTGACTCATCCATAATTGCATCTCTTAAACTTAGTTTGGTTTTCATGGAAATCACATTTAGCATATGCATTTGTTGATATGATTGAGGCACTCTTTGAATTTTGTAGCCATATGAGCCTAAAAGCCACCCTTTGATATATGATATCCGTCTTGTTAGTCCTTTGTGTCTTTCCTTGTTTGTTGTTGCACCCGCATTCATTACACCCTTGGCCTATGCATAATTCTCATACCTTAGTGAAAGTCTAGTGGAGCAGCACTTTTATTGAGTTATGCACCTTTACTACACCCTTGGTCTATGCATAATTCTTAAAGCCACCCTAGTATTTTGGTTTGTAGCTCCACTTTTTCTAAATTGATTCCTCTTCTCACCCTTAACCTTAGCCCCATTACACCACCCTTTTTCCAAGTCCTCATGATTGACAGTCTCATATTCTGCATACGTGGTGGAGAATAGAGAATCCTATCAAGCTTATGGTAGTTTGCATGATTGGTTTAAGTATTCAGTTTACCCAAGTTTAAGCATGTAAACACTTAGAGCGAAGTGCTTCACTTTATCCCAAAGTGAGGTTCCACTAGTCATGGTTATCCCCACAGATTAAGGGACGTTTTGTCTTACTTTATGATTTAAAGATGGGGTGTTTGGGGCATTCTACTTTGGTGGAATGACTTATAGATAGTGGTGTATGTGTTCTGTTGGAAATGTTTTGACACCTTGACTTGGCTAACTTTGATACATGAATGTGTCTGAGTGGTTAGTTATTATTCCCCTGCTTAAGGAGGAAGTGCTTAGAGATTCATCTCCTTATTGAGTATTCAATAGTTAGTCTTGCTCGGGGACAAATAACAAATAAGCATGGGGGATTGATAAACATGTATTTTGACCACATTTTAGCCCCTGTTTGATCCTTTTTCCCACTAGTTTTATGCTAGATCTCAGTGAGAAAGGGTCAAATTTTTCTCCATCGGGCCATGTTGTGCTTATAAAATGGTTTTTATTATTTTCAGGGGTTTCTACTGAGAAGATAAGGAAATCCCTTGTTACGACATAAATGAAGGCTGCAGGGATGAGTTTCGAGGAGTAAAAAAAGTTCAATGAAGTTCTGAGGGCCAGAAAAGCAAGATTAAGGGGCCCAGGACATTGCGCAGTTGGCCTAGCACTATGGCATAATCGTGTAGAAATCCTATAGTGAAGACCCAGTTCCCTAAAGTTGCGCACGAGCAGCCATGTGCACCGTCATATGTGGCATCGCACGAGCTCTCGTGCGTCGATGCATGGCTATGTGTCTTCCCAGTTTTCGCAATAAAAGAGTTTTTGGACTTGGTTTGGGGGATTTTTCAGTCTATTTCAAGACACTTCTTACGAGGTGATTTCTATGGTTTAAGGTTTTGTGTTCATCATGTTTATCAAATTAGGTTTTACTATGGTAGTTGTTGAAATGATTAGTGGCCAAATTTCCCAATTTTGGTTGGGATTAGTGGCAGCTATGTCTTGGCAAATCTTGATTTAGCCCCAAGCCTTACTCGAACCATGTTTGTTTTATTGAATTCTAATTTGCTCACCACGTGTTTGATGAATTGCTTGAAACAACATTCATTTATTTCTATTAGGGTTTAGGGGAAGGTTAAAAAATGAAACCTATCCCCAACATGACTTGATAGATAATTAGGACTTTGATATGAAAATAATTGAAATTGTAATTGGGATTCAAGATTGTAGATCTTGCAATCATTCGACTTTTAGTCCCATGAAAATAGGAGACTATAATAGTAGGATTCGTCTTCGACCCTTGAAAGAGGGAGAAGATGGGCTAAATTGACAATCTATCCATTCTTGTTGCAAGCTTGAGTGAGTTTTATAGGGGTTAGTAATTAATTCGCTAGCATAGTTGTGCTGTTAACTCTAACCTGAGTGTTTAAATCCTTTGAATTCTTAATTAAATTCTTAGTTGTTATTGTTTCTTAGTTGATAGTTGAATTTCCAATCTTGATTCGCCTAGAATGAGTATATTAATTAGTTTTGGTAGTTGAAAGCAAGTTCTCTGTGGATATGACCCGTACTTGTCATTCCTACTTACATCGGCACTGTGCACTTGCGGCATTTTATAGAACACTAATAAAATTAATAAAAAAGGGTTAGTGATCAACATCAATATGCAGCATGGCTGAGATGATCAAAGAGCATTTAAGCAAGGGGGAATATCTAGAAGCAATAGATACATAGAATGGACCCAAAAACGTGATGGGATGTAGTAGTAATAATGTGATGTGTGATTATTAACCATAATTTTCTCCATTGAACACCAAATTTTCATTTATAGATTTATTATAAAGAAATGCTGACCATGTCAAATATCAAGTATCCAATTTTTGATATGGAGCCTTAGCTTAAGCATATGAACCAAGCACATCTCATTCCAACTTCAAAAATTCAATAAATAAAATTATTAGACCATAAAAAGTTGGACAAAAGAAGCATATTTCACAAGAGAAACTCTTGGTGCTAAATACTATCGAATACCATAAGGTTTGAGTACCATTTGGTTCAACAACGTGAAAATGACAACTCCTGAACATGAGTCTCGGGTATGCAAAAATTTTGTCACTAGAAGGGGAGTTTAAAGGCCTACAAGGCTCTTATAGTTCGGTTTATCAAAACAGTCCCTTACGTATTGAAAACATAAAACTTGCTTGGACAATAATAGAAGCCGATCTAGTCTCATAGACCTATTATTAATTAATTAGTGAAACAAAAAAATACACCAGGAGATTGACTGTGTTTTTAGGGGGGGTGTTTAGGATTTCCATAATTTTATGTTGGATACTATGATAGACCCACCTTCAAAAACAAAGCTTGATCTTCTACTCACTACTACCATGTCCTTTGATGTGAAGTTGCAGCAAACCAGATTACCACCTTTTTACTTAGATCCCGGGATTTCTATAATTTTTTTTGGGGGGGGGGGGGGTTAGGATTTCTATAGTTTTATGTGGGATACTGTGATAGACCCACTTCCAAAAACAAAGCCGATCTTGTACTCACTACTACCATGTCCTTTAATATGATGCTGCACCAACTAGATTATCACATCTTTACTTATATCCCCAGGATTCCATGATTTGTTTTGGGAAGCTCATTTGCTCCTTAAATAGCACAAATTGTAGATTATGGTGGCAACACAAGGCGGGACAACCTGGTTTTCCTCAATTAACATCGAGTGTTTTCCTCAATGAGGACGCTGATGTAAAGTTTGATTGGATGTAATGTAATGACAATGTAATGCAATCGACTTTGCAATGTAATCATGATTATTTAGTTTGTGCTAATTGTAATTATAGAATAGTTCTTTTGTTGCAACATTCTTATACAACCAAACAAGATAATGAAAACAAAATTACAAACTTTATTGTATTATAAAATTAATTACATTTAACCAAATATTACATAAATACTTACAATTCTAATGCAATTATAAATGTCTAACAATCACCAGCAATTGAGTCATCCAATAAAGGAGGGAAACGTCCCTTTCTTGGGAGGGAGGGGTCTTCAACATGCATGAAATTGACCTGTAATTAACTACATTCAAGTACTGTGTAACCTGTATACATTCAATAAGAAAAATACATGCCGACACATTCTGTAGCACAATAAACTTGTTAATAGAGGCAGTTAGTTATAAACAAGCTGAGCTGGCATGATTAATGCCGCGATAGCATGATTAGCTGTCTGATATATAAGTTACGGCCGTAAAGGGAAAACACATCAAGGGGAGTAAAATAGAAAATGAGGGGAGTTGGCTGAGGGTTTTCTCCCCCATCCCTTCACTCTTATTGTTTCTCTCTCTCTCTCTCCCCCCCATTGTTCTCATTCCTCCATTGATGATCATTGTGAAGCTCATTTACAATTAAATTTATAGCTCGGAATCACGAACTTGTTCTACTGTTAAATTGGTATCAAAGCCTGGAAATTGAATTCTTCATTTGTTCAACTCGATTTTTTCAGATTCCGATTGATTAGTTTGATTCGCCAATAAATCAATCTTCAACAATAGAACTCAAATGTGTTTCCATTTTACAGTGACGTGAGATTGAACCAGCTGTAATGTCGGCTAATAGAGGTAGAGTGAATTATGCAGACCTTTAGAATCCTCTCTTCATTAATCTGTCTGATGGTCCTGGTTCTCTAAATGTTGCAGAGAAGTTGACTGGAGCTGTGTGCGTACATATACATACATATAAGTATGTACGTATGCATATACACGTGTGTGCATGTATATATATATATGTGTATATATATATATATATATATATATATATATATATATATATACACGTACGTATGTATGGGTAAACATACATATATAGATAAACATATATATACAT
>JAKOGI010002508.1:0-40000 GCA_029747015.1 Carnegiea gigantea
ATATGTATATACAAATACGGTTAGCCGCACGGTTAATTGCTGGTTAACCGAAATCAAAACTTACACTTTTATTTGAAAAAACTATATTTTATATTAGTCAAGTGTAGATTTTATAGTTATTAATGATAAGACTAAACATACAATAGTGTGTAAATTAATAATTGGTTCTTAAATAGTTAAATTAATTAAAGAAGGAGTGAAAATTGAAAACTAACAATTTAAACTTACGGTTAACCGCAAATCAAACCGAATATCTGGTTCAACGAGTTTTCGTGTTCGATTGCGGTTCATATTTTTGCCGAACCGAAAAATTTGATTAACGGATTTTTGGCTAACCGAAAGTTTCGATTCGGTTTAAGGTTCGCAATTTTTGTGAACCGACTTTCCGGTTAACTGATTTGTGGTTAACGAAATTTCTAGTCAACCAATTTTAATCACTCCTACATTTTGATATTGGGGCTCGCAAACGGGTCCATTGACAAATGATTTGCATTAGATTGGTGCACTTATTTTGTCATCGCATGAACTCAATTGAGATGATTAAAACTTGACTTAACGACATGTAATTCCTCAAATAATTGCACGACGCATTTGATAGGGGGTTAGGGATGAGTTGTACACTCGTATTGCAATTTACTAACTTTCCTAGTAAATTTAGAACTAACCCCATGCAATTTTCCATTATTATATATATATTATATATATATATATATAGTTATATATATAATATATATTATATACACACACACCACAATATATATACATACTATGTATATTTACACCATATTGTATGTATGTGTGTGTATAAAATATATATATATATATACACACACCACACCACATATATCTTATACATATATAAAATATATATATATATATATATATATCTATATATATATATTATATATATATATTATATATATATATATATATATATATATATATATATCATACATATACCTATATATATATATATATATGTAATATATACACACCGAACCGCCACACCACACACACATATAATGCACCTACATAATGCATACATACAATACATTCTACATACATACATACATACATCCATACATACATATATATCATATATCTATATAATATCTATATATATATATATATATATATATATTATATATATATATATTATATATATATATATCTCTATATTATATATGTGTCTATAAATGTCTATATGTATATAAATGTCTAATATATGTGTGTGTGCTGTATACGTATGTATATTTAATATCCCTATTTCTATATTTATATATGGATATATGGATATATATATAATATATATATATATATAAGTATATAATATGTATATCCATATATATACACAAATATATATATATCTATATATATATAGTGATATATATATATATATATATATGTATATATAACAAATATCATATATTATATGTATATGTATAGATGTATACATATATATATATATATATATACATATATATAGTATTATATATATATAATATATATAATATCTATATATATATATATATGTACACACGCATATTATATATAGTATATGTAGGTAAATATGTATATGTGTGTGTACTATATATATATATATATATATATATAATATATATATATATATATATATATATCTATATATATATATATATATATATATGTGGTGTGTGTGTGTGTGTGTGTGTGCGGCGCGCGCATGCACTACATGCATATATATTAAAATAATATATATATATATATATTATATATATATATATATATATGTGTGTGTGTGTGTGGTGTGGTGTAATGTGTGTATAGTGAAATGTGTGTATTATGTATGTATGGTCTTATATATAATAATTATATTATATATATATGATATTGTATACATAATATATATTGACTTATTATGTCTGTCTGTATGTCCGTCCCGTCCATATCTATATATCTCTATGATCCATATCTATATATATTATATCTCGATCTCTATATATCTCTATCTATCATCTCTATATCTAATATATCTATATTGATCTGTATGTACTGTGTCTCTCTATATAATATATATCTCAGATCTCTAATCTATCTCTCTGATATATATATCTCTATATCTTATAATATACACATATACATATGTGTGTGTGTGTATCTATGTATGTATGTATGTATGTATGTATATGTACACAGAGACACACAGACACACACACAGACATATATATATGTGTGTGTGTGTGTGTGTGTGTGTGTATGCGTGTGTATGATATATGATCAATTAATCATTAGCGTATGAATTGAGAGAGAAATTAAAGTGAAGGGGTTTGTCTAATTAAATGATTTTTATCTTTTAAATACAAGTTAAGAGTAAAGAACTAAGATGGCTACATTGAAAACATACAATGACTCAAAATTAACACAACTTGATTTTTATCCGATTCGATTTACGCCTGAACTGATATTAGGCCAAACATTGAGCTGAATCCCACCCCGCTCAAATTGCTTTTTACCCATGTCTTGTTCGAACCGGGCTACTGTAGACAACTTAAAACAGACTAGACCCGAAGTCCATCCTAACAGAACCCATACCGACCCGAACATGGTACCCGTGAGTGACCTGAATCCGAACTTCATCTGAATCGAAACGAACCCGACTCGGACATGGTTGGCTCGAAAGTGACCCAAGCTCGAACTTAACCTGGCCCGAACCCGAACCCGACTCGAACATAATTGATCCGAAAGTGACGCGAACTAAGACCCGATCTATACCTGGCCCGAATGATCCATTTGCCAGGTCTACGGTTATGTGATGTGCAGAACATGACAATAATATGTAAGAGGAATATTCGACCTGAGATGTAGTATATTTATGTTCTAATTTTAATTAAACCAAGATTTTATTGAAAGAAGAAGATCATCAATATGTATGATGCAAGATGCTGATATGCATGTAGCAGGTTGGCATGAGTGTCATTGCTCCACCCACTCCACCCTGGTTCGAATCTGGGTGGAGACCTTCCTTTGCCATTTAATTGGTAGAGGAAGGGGGTGTTTGGGTTGGGCCTTGGGCCCTGACACCTTTGTTTCCCTTCCCCTGGGCTAGGCCTTGACACCTTTGTTTCCCTTCCCCTATGCTAGTTGGCCTATTGAATCTTCCTTGAGATAGAGGGCTCAGTAGGTAGCCCATATTTATCATTGTAAAAAAATTAAAAAAAAAAGTAAGATTACTTTAACAAGGGAAGAAAGAAAAAATAATAAGAAAAAAATATAGGTCCGAATCGGGTACCTACTTACTTTTTGTTTTTGTCGGGCGATAACGAAGCTTGAAGCAGGAAGGACAGCGAGCTTGGGGAAAGAACAAACAATGAATCTCATGTAATAAACGTTTCTTGATAACATTGGCCAGGCCCGCGTCGATTAATCTGCAATAATAGTCGTCGTCAACGGAAACGAAAAAGGAAGAAAATTAAATTAAAAAGTTATATAGATTTTTTTTTGGGGTGCTCAACGTTGATTAGTAAAACTAGTTCTTATGTGAAATGCAAACAACTCGGCGTTATATTCAATTACAAGTTTAAAATGCAATAATTTGTGTTAATCTGATCCAAATTATGAGGTGGTTTTGAATCCAAAATTTACAAGATCGAGAACTTTACAGAAATTAACTGATAGCAAATACAATATCAATTTGAATCCGAAATTATCTGACTTTTAGAACACATTCTTTTCATCTTATCGAAGATACTTATTGAATGTTAATTAAATTTTGTTAAAAGTTGTAACTATAGCTATAAATAATTACATTTTAATTCAAACTAACAGTCTTAACTACACAACAACAATAAAAACTTTCAGTATAGGTCTTGCCTTCGTGGGATTTGGGGAGATCCGTATATAGGCTATCTTACCTCTACACACATGACTTTCTGCAGGGAGATCGATTTCAAGGGACCAACATAAAAAGTTTTAGGAAAATGTTTTTGAAGTTGAAAATCTGTTAATAAACGAGGTTAGCAAACACAAAATATAATTATTTCAAATAATATTAATTATGGTGAGCAACAGAGGAGGAATAAGAATTCTACATACCTTAAACAGGAAGTAATGACATTATGCTAATATGGCCAAGGCTAATCCACAACTAAAGAATAGGATGTGGAGGAATAATAATGCTGCTGCGATGAGGGTACTACTGTCATGCAAAATATAACAAATGTAAGACATAATAAAAGTCAATGCAACACAACCTATTTTCCACCATTCTGAAGTCAAAGGGGATGCCAAGGAGTTAGCTACCTAATGATCTAAACCCTTAATATGAGACATCCACAAATTTCTATCTCCTTTTCAAATTAAGTGTCTTTTCAAATGTCATGGTCAAATCCTTAAATTAAATATTTTAATTTATTAACTAAATTTATTAGGCATATAAATAAATACAAATAAACTTTGAGCAGTTTATCATAGTTAGTTAGAATTAACACTAAATATGTTGGGTTTTGCATAGATTATTTGACAATGCAATCAGCCAATTTGTTGATTATTTGCAACTTTTTTTTTTTTTCATCGAATTATTTCCAAAATATGTTTGCAGTGTAGTGGGGAAGGTCCACATCATTGTTGAACCAATTTTCATAAATCATTATGAAGATATTTAATGATACAGAAATGAAACTTCCATTTGGATTATGTGCTTGAACGGTATCCAATTTACTTAATTCTAGATATGGATATTTTTTGGTCACGCCTACTTATAGATATTGAATTAATAGACTTTATTTCAAGATCAATAGTTATTTACTGATTTAATTAAAGTTAATTCATTTAAGATAATCTACGCAAAATAAAGTATCTTCTTAATTATATCTATTAAGTATACTAAAACAAAAGAAATTCATCATCTCTCTTGGAATAATCTCAATAAGCACATTTTAATATTTTTCGTATTACATTATACTATAATTTTTATAACGTATACTGCATTCATTGTTGTATGATGTCATGTACCATATAATTCTATAAATTAAAATAGACTAGAAAAATGAGCTCTAACAAATGTCGTTTGGCTAAGAAGGCTCTTATTCATATTTAGAACAATAGAGCAATGGAAAGCTTATTTGAAGTATCAGTTTAAGAGATTTTAGACATTAGAAAATTGTTGGCTTGAGTTCAAGAAGAAAAAAAATCAAAGTGACATTGTCAAATGATAAAATCTAAGGATATAAAAAAGAATTGCACTGCTATGTTCAATTACCACAAGTGCATGGAGTAGCTGTAGCTAGTAACTGATAAGTACGGGTCGTATCCACAGGAAACTTGCTTTCAACTACCAGAACTAATCAATCTACTCAATTTAGACAAATCGAAGTTGTGGGGTTGGATATAAACTAAGAGAATGCTAACAATTAGAGAATTGAATAAGAGAACAGAATAATAAAATGGCTAGGTTGGGATTAACAGCACAATTATGCTAGGAAATTGATTACTAGCCCCATCAAAGAAAACCAAGCATGCATTGTGAATGGATAGATTGCCAATCAAGCCCATCTCCTTCCTCTCTCAAGGGTCGAAGACTAATCTCAAAACTAAAGCTATATATTTTCATGGGACTAAGTTAAAGGATTACAAAGTCTATAATCTCTAATTCCAATCAGAACTTTAATTATTTCATATCAAAATCCTAATTGTCTATTAAGTCACACTAAGTAAAGATTTCGTTTCTTAATGCTCCCCTAAACCCGAATTAAAATGCATGAATGCTCTTTCGAGCAATTCATCAAACACATGATGCGCATAGTAGAAATTATGAATACAAACATGAGGAAAGTAAGGATTTTGGGGCTAAACCATGATTTAACTAAACATTGTCGACATTAATTCCAACCTAAGTTGGAGAATTTAGCTTATAATCATATTGAATACCACAATCACGAAACCCAATTCAACAAACATGGTTCACACAAAACCTTAGAATTATAATGAAGAGTAGAGAGACAATCCAAAAACAAACTTGAATTAATCATACTAGAAAAGTAGAACAATCTTCAATAGCAGCTAATTCAATCCAAAAGTACTGAGGAAATTCCCTAACAAAACTTTAGAAATCGCCTATGAAAAGTGCTCTCAAAGGAAAACAAAAGATGTTTCAAAACAACTATCGAAAAGCAATTAAGTCACGAAATACTGGGAGATGCACGACCGTGCAAAAACGCATGGCCAGCCGTGTAAAATTTCTGGGCAGGACGCATGGTCGTGCAAAAGCGCACAACCAGCCATGCAACTTGGTAGGAACTTTTCATCTCAGGTGCACGGCCATGCAACTTTCTGGCTTCGATTTCTGACTTGCAGAGCCATGCTTACATGCATGGTTGGCTACGCAAGTGTCTTCCCTTTGATTTTTCAAGCCTCCAACCCTTCCATTTGATCATCAAACCTTGTTCTTTCCTGTAATATCACCCCTCGCTCATTTTTGAGCCAATAAGCGCTGAAATTCTTCTAAAAACCACCACACTTACGTAAAGGAGAATAAGTCCGAATAGGTAATTATGAGTAAAAAGGATTTGCCAAATCTTCCACCAATCCTACGGAATATATGGAAAAAGTTTGTGGAATTGAGGGGTCCAATGGTAAAATTAGAGGTTTATCAACTCCCCCATGCTTATCTCTTGCTTGTCCCCAAGCAATACTACTATTGAATGATCAGAAAGGAAGATAAACCTGTAGACACATCCTCTTCAAGAAAGGGATAATAACTGACTAATCAAATAATCATGCATCAAAGGCAGCCCAATCAAGGTGTCCCAAGCATTTTCAATACAACATATACACCACTATATATAAATCACTCCACCTAATGCAACAGAGCAAACAACCCAGTATTGACTCACATAATAAGATAAGACATTCCTCAAGATGTGGTGAGCGAGCATGATTAGTAGAACCTCACTTTGGAATAAAATGAGACACTCCTCTCAATGTGTTTGGATTGTAGAATCTAGGTACACTCAATACTCATACCAGTCATGCAAACTACCATATGCTTGACAAAGCTTTCTATTCTCTACCACTCATGCAAAATGTAAAGACGTCTATCATGATGACTCGCAAGAGGGTTGTAATAGGGCTATGGTTATGGATGAGAAGGGGAATCATTATAGGAAAAGTGAGGTTACTAGCAAAGAAACAAGAAAGTGCAACACTTTCACAATAATAAAAATTTCACTTCACACCACCATTAGGAGTGCGATCAAACCCCACAAAGAAAACCATACAGAAGGCGTTGATCAGACTTATTGAATTAATCACCATGCCAAACACTTATTCACAACTTCCCTTTTTCATTTTTTTCCCTTTCTTCTTTTGTTCTTCTCCATTTTCAAATTTTTTTTTCTTTTTTTTTTCTAGAAGCAAAAACAAAAGGTGTGAATGTCATGGGAAATATAAACTCTTAATGCGTACTCCTTCAAATCAAACACCACCATTGGAAAACACCTAGACAGATGGAACTGTCCCCAAAATATACCTATCTAAATGTAGAAGTGCTGCTCCACTAGACTTTGGCTAAGGTGTGAAGATTATGCATAGGCCAAAGTTGTAGTGAAAAGGGTGCAATAACAAAACAGGGAAATGCTCAATGAGTTAGCGAGAGAAATAATTCATATGGGTGGCTTTTAGGCTCGTGTGGTTAAGCAAAACAAAGGGGTCTCAATCATGATAGCATATTGCACATTCCAAATGTGATCTCAAAGATAAATATGCCAAGTTCTGGAGATACATTCATGGATGAGTCACATAAGAAAGAAAATATCAGACTATATGTAGTGAACAGTCACTAGGCTCAACATCTCACAGGTCATTCTACTACAATCAATGCAACTGACCCAAAAATGCCACTTATCGAGGTCAATATAATCAAACCACAGTCTCAAGGGTAATTTGCATGCAACATAGGGTAGATAAACTACACATGGCAATGTCAAAAATAGTTTCACAAAACTCACACTAGGACAGGCCACACTTCAACACACAATCAACATGATCGATCGATCATCACCCCTTGAATTCTTATCAAAAGAGGGATTTTCATAAAATTTTATTCATTTTTTTAGAAGTGATAAACTAACTAAGGAAGTAATAAAACATATAAAGGATAATGAAAATAAGGGTAAGAAGTAGTACCTGAAGAACTTATGAATGCCCAACTCGATCAATTCTCCTTTTGTGATGTGAAATCTAACCTATATGCTCTAGGTTACATGCTTTAGCAAATGAAAAATGCAAAAACAACTTAGTGAAACTATATGAGTTCTATCTATATGATGCAAATGCGAGTGATGTCAATCGACCCAACCCTAAGATCCACAATTTCACCCAAAGAGCTAAAAGCTCAACCCCCCATGCTTGAGACTTCCATTGACCTTAATGAAAAGGACACGTAAAAAGAACAAGGGAAGGGGAAAAATCATGGTGCAAAGGGGAAAAATGATGGTGCAAAGGGGAAGAAATGACATAACTTCTTTTTTTTCTCTTTTTTTGAGCAAATGCCTTGGGTTGCCTTACAAGAAGTGCTTGTTTTAGGTTCTGAGCTTGACTCTTACCTCAGGCAAAAGATAATGGCAAGATGGAGGGAGGTAGAGTAGCTAAAGTAGTGGATGCTGATGCATCCAATAGCTCCCTAGGGCGGAAAGTAGTCCCTCCCAAGCTAGCAATGATCAGCGGAGGCAGACAAGGCGAGATTATTGATTTGATATGAGATCCTCTATCACATCGACCACCTCGACTCTAGAAACAGGTGCAGGAGGGCTAGAGAGAATAGGGGCTATAGAATCTGGGTGGATACTAGGAATTGAAGATGGTGTGGGTGAAGGAAAACATAAATCGACCCTTTCCCTACACAGCTGGAATAGCATGGTCCCCACCTGTGCATCCATTATAGCTCCCGCAGTAGCAAGGAATGACCTCCCTAGGATGAGGGGGATCTCGAAATTCTCAGCTATGTCGAGAACGGTAAAGTAACAGAGGATGATGAACTTATCCACTTGAACTGAATCATTCTCTAGAATACCTATAAGTTACCTGGTGGAGGAATTTATTAGCTGAATAGATACAGTGGTGGGTGTTAGGTCTAGCAATTTGAGCTTCTAGTAGAGAGAGAGAGAGAGAGGCATTAAGCTCATACTAGCTCTCAAATCACAGAGGGCTCTCTCAATCTGCATATCCATCATGTAGCATGGGATGGCGAAGTTACCAAGATCCTGTAGCTTTAACAGTGATTGTCTCTGTAAAATCGCACTACAAGCTTCTCCAATGGGCTATTGAAGCTTCCCTATACTCTCCTTTCTTAGAAAGAAGCTTTCTCAAAAATTTTAAATAAGTAGGTGCTTCCTTGAGAGCCCTAAGAAAGTAATATTGACATATACCTTTCTCAAAACATCTAGGAGCCGTGCAAATCTGGAATCAAGCTTAGATAGCTTGGACCATGCCACCTTCTGAGGGAAAGGTACAAGTGGCTGATAGGGGCGAACTGGAGGCAAAGGACTAATATTCCCAATAGAGCTTAAACTCCCTTCTTCTTTTCTCCCCTCTGTTCCTGGCGAATTAGGAACTGAAACTATTTCTTGGAGAACTATCACGAGGCTCTCCTCTAACCCCTCTCTTATCATAGAAATGGTATTGATATAGCCCCTGGGGTTGGTCTCAGGCTGACTTGGTAGATGCCTCTGAGGCCAAGACAGATGACTGACCTGCTGAGCTATATAGGCGATCTGAGTATCCGTAGCTGTCTAGTTGGAGGCCATAGCATCAACCAATTGATTGATTGACTCACCAAGAGCTTTATTAGTCTTGGTTTGGGTTGCTATGAAATGCTCCATGAGACTCTCCAAGTTCGGCTTGGGTTGAGGAGGTGGATGAGGTGGGTTGTAGGGAGCTCTATATTGGAAACCGACCGGCTGAATAGAACTTTGAAGATGAGGGTTGGGATTCTTGTAGAGTAGATTGGTTGACTCTTTCAATCTTGATTGTAGATAGTTGCATGGAAATTATTCTGTGGTAGCAGGTTAAAGCTATGCAGAGTATTAGCGTGCTCAATGGTAAAGGGAGCACTGTAGCACTCAACAGATGTGTGATCCTGCACACCACAAGTCCACAAAAAGTATGAATTCCATTGGTGACCCCGAAGAACTGCTCGGAATGGGAGGAGTACCCACTTTGTCAAGTTGATGTGCCAAGGCATCCACCCGGTTAGCCAGAAGTCTTACAGCATCGACCCCATATCTGCCACCGCTCCTCTTTGTGGTGGCTCTCTTAATGAACCAGTGGTAATTGTTGGAAGTCATCTTTTTCAACAGAGCCTTTACTGCTTCTCTGGACTTCCACATGGAAACGTCTCCTGTGCAGCATCTACTGATATCTTTATTGACTGCTCTATCCCATTGTAGAATGTTTAACTAAGAGTCAGTCAGGAACGCCTTGACGAGGGCAATACCGCTGAAGATCCTTAAACCTCTCCCAAGTCTCGTATAGGGACTCCTCATCCAGCTGAGCAAAGGAGATGATATCCGTCTTCAGCTTTGCAATCTTGTCAGATGGGAAGTATTTGCTAAGGAAAGCTTTGGAGAGAACTTCCTAAGTAGTAAACGAGTTGGGCTCCTCATTTAGCAGCCAGTCACTTGCTTTATCCTTCAGTTAGAAAGGAAAGACCCGCAGTCGAATGACACTGGTGGACACCCTGTTGAGTTTGATAGTATCATAATTTGCAAGGAATTTGCAAATATGCACATTAGGGTTGTCTAAGGGGTGTCCGCCGAACTGATCTCTCTCCACAAAAGTTACAAGGGTAGGTCTGAGCTTGAAGTTGTGAGCCTCAATCGCAGGACTAAAAATAGATGAAGTAATGCCCGATGCTTGAGGTAGGGCATAGTCCCACAGCACTCTATTGTCTCGCTCAGCCATCACAGCTTCCACCTTATTCTTTCTTCTCACTTCTATACCTCGCTAACGTGTGGTTGCTTCGATCTCAGGATTGAATGCGAAAACATTTTGATTCCCTTGCCTACTCTTATGCATACAAAACAAACACTATCCTAGCATAAACAGTATCTGACAAGAATAAAGAAGAGCTACGAACTATAAAAAGAAAAATAGCAGCCTAGTCTGGAGTATTCTAATTGGTTCTAATATTGAAAGGAACAAGTTCCCTAAGAACAGCGTCAAAAATTTGTTAAGTTTAAATTACCGCAAGTGCATGGTGTAGCTGTAGCTAGCAACCGGCAAGCACGGGTCGTATCCACAGGGATTTGCTTTCAACTATTAGAACTAACCAATGTAGGAAAATCAAAGTTGTAGGGTTGGATATAAACTAAGAGAATGATAACAATTAAAGAAATGAATAAGAGAACAGAATATTAAAACGCCTAGGTTAGGATTAACAGCACAATTATGTTAGCAAATCAATCAGTAGCCCCATCAAACAAAACAAAGCATGCATTATGAATGGATAGATTGCCAATCAAACCTATCTCCTCCCTCTCTCAAAGGTCGAAGACTAATCTTAGAACTAAAGCCATATATTTTCATGGGACTAAGTTAAAAGGTTACAAGGTCTACAATCTCTAATCGCAATTAGAACTTTAATTATCTTTATATCAAAATTCTAATTATCTACTAAGTCACGCTAGGTAAAGGTTTCGTCTCTCAATGCTCTCCTAAACCCGAATTAAAATAGATGAATGCTCTTTTGAGTAATTCAACAAACACATGGTGCGGATAGTAGAAATAATGAATACAAACATGGGGAAAGTAAGGATTTTAGGGTTAAATCATGGTTCAACTAAACATAACAGCATTAATCCGAACCTAAGTTGGGAATTTAGCCTAGAATCGTGTTGAATACCACAATCGTAAAACCCAATTCAACAAACATGGTTCGCACAAAATCTTAGAATAACAATGAAGAATAGAGAGAGAATCCAGAAACAAACTTGAATTAATCGTATGGGGAAGGTAGAACAATCTTCAATGGTAGCCAATTCAATCCAAAAGTACTCAGGAACTCCTCTAACAAAACCCTTGAAATCGCCTAAGAAAAGTGCTCTCAAAGGAAAATAAAAGATGTGTCAAAACAGCCCCCGAAAAATAATTAAGTCGCAAAAAACTAAGGAATGCATGGTCGTGCAAAAACGCATGGTCTACCGTGCAAAATTTTTGATGCATGGCCTGCCATGCAACTCTATAGGAATTGTTTGCCTCAGATGCACAGCCGTGCAAAAGTGCATGGCCAGCCGTGTAACTTTTTGGCTTCAATTTCTGACTTACACAACCATGCTTACATGCATGGTTGGCCATGTAAGTGTCTTTCATTTGATTCTTTAAGCCTTTAACTCTTCCATTTGATCATCGAACCTTGTTCCTTCCTGTAATATTACTCCTCGCTCATTTTTGTGCCAATAAGCGCCAAAATTCTTCTAATTAAGACCAGCATACCTACGAAAAAGAGAATCGGTCTGAATAACATAATTATGAGTAAAGAGGAGCAAATTTTTGCCAAATCTTCCACTAATCCTAGGGAATATATGAAAAAGGTTTGTGGAATTAAAGGGTGCAAATGGTAAAATTAGAGGTTTATCATGCACCTTTTGTATGTAGATCTATATAGTATGATTCTTGCATAAGCGGTACAATATGAAAAGATTCTAGGTTTATGATTAATACTACTTAATGTTAAAGAATTATTCTAATGATAACGATTGTTAGTTTTTCTATATTGGTATCTAATTCAATAAAGGTATACCAAGTAATCTAAAAAACTAGTGCTAAACCCATACTTCGCATGGATTGATATAGTTTTCTACTTTAACAAATTTCTATCTAATACGTCAATATATATAGAATAAATATATTATTAGATAAAATCCTTTTTGTCATCCACCTAAAAAATTGAACTATTTTGATAAATAATAGTTTAAAAGTGTAATATAATTTTAAGTCAACAATTGACGTATATGAAGTTAATATAGCCACTAATGCACCTTTGTCCACAAAATTGTGAAAACAACTTCTAGATTCCATTTTTGTCTTACCCTATCACTCCGTGACTATAACCACATCACTTTTCCTTTTAAAAGGGAAAAAGGTTGTTACAATTAATTAAGGTTAATATAATGAAATCAATCCATACGTAATAAGTTAAAATGAAGAAGTCCTAGTTACAAATACCACTCAATTACAAAAGTTTGATTCAAATAAAATTAAAATATAATTAATTAAATGGACTTCCCTACGGAATTATGAAAAGTATCAAAGCGTTAAGGAAAATTGGAGAGTCGAAAGCCATTTTATATATGCTTGATTAATATTACGACTACAACTAAAACCTTATTTTTTTAATTAATTTGGCAAACTAAAATATTTGTAAAATATACATTAATGAAACTATAATAAAATAATTTTACTTTAAATTGTAATTTTTCAAAATGATCTTTCTAATATTTCTAATATATGATTTTACAATTACACTTATAATATTAAAATTACGAATATAAAATTTGTACAGGTTTTTAAAGATACTAACACTTAATTTTTAAAAAAAAAGAAACTTAAAAACTTAGTAACTTTTCCAATACAAAGTGAAACATATAAATTGAATGCCTATATTAATGTAATCTAATTACTCTTGCTAATATATCTCAATTAATATCTAAAATCAATAATTTAGAAAAGAGAAAAGAAGACCATATTCACATCCAATGAGTGATCACCAAGTTTCTAGTCAAGGTGTGATCACTCAAATTTAAGTATAGTTATATATATAGATAGATGAATGAGTGTATGGGCTATTAAAGTTGGAGATTTATATTGACATACCGTAATGTCAGATGTTGTACCTTGGAGTCGCCATTCAATTTGTATGAATTAATTTTTCGCAAAAGAGGAGATATGTACATTGCAAAACATGAATAATGACATGCAAATTACAAAGTTTGATTGTACTGTATTGGAATCGGTGTTATTGAGATACAAGATAAACAATAAGTATTGCTGGCTTATTAAAACATGTGTTAATCAAATGTCAAGGTGTTAGCAAATAGATTTTTATGAATTTTTCCCCTATCCTTCGTGTGCCCCTTGCTTGTAATTTATTTTGTTGGATTTCACTTTGTGAATCGATTACATAATCAGTCTTTTTTTGGAATTTGGGTGTACGTACATGTGATAATTCGTAATATCGATCTTCCATCATGGTGAAGTCACGCGGTGAAATATCAGGCGTTGAATTATTAACAATTTTAGGAGATTTATCTAGTGGTTTAGAAAAATATGGAAATATATTATGTGTCTCCTATTATATAAGTTTTTATTAAATAAAACAAGAAGAAAGAATGAGAAAAATTGAGTTGCTACACAGTTTTGGTGTGCTGGTTTTTTTAAAAGTAAAGAAAAATGTCTCAAATCAAAAAGATAATTTTAACTGAGATAAATATGTCTATTTAACTATAACATTTCATTTTTGACAAAGAGCACGATTTTTCTTTTTAAAAAGTAAGGATTGTCAACATAATTTGTAAAATTAGACATTGTGGGTGTTTGGCAGCAGCATCTATTTGAGCAAAAATAACTATTTGGGAGGATTTAGGTTTTTTGACTGAATCAAACAGCCAAAAGGTATGTGGTAAATAGCTGGTTGGATTCAAAAAAGTCTTTTTTAAAAAGTTATTTCCTTTAGCCTTTTGGAAAGAATTTTTAGAAATGACATAGTTGTCCATGAGTTTGGAAAAATTATATATGTCATTAAAAAGTAATTTATAGACAAGGATATGAATGAAATTTTACAAACACATTCTTAAGAAACAACTAGTCTTACCAAACACTTTTTCAAAAACTAGCTAATTCAAATAGCTAATATGAGCACTAATTCAAACAGCTAATAATTAACTGCCAATGCAAACAGCTAACAGTTAATAGCTAATAGCTATTTGCAAAATTGGGTCATTATCTCATATTCTGATATGTAATTGTTATTAGAAACATCTTCATATGGAATATACCAACAAAAATAGTATTACTATCAACTTTATAAAATGGCTACATTGCATATTTGATATTAAAATATGCAAAAAGAAGTCTACAGTTAGTGCCTAAAGAGTGCAACCAATCATCTAATGTCAAGGGTAAAGAAACTGGTGTATGTTAAAAGTTGCATTGAACTCATATATAAATGACATAAAAAGCTTGTCATATAGAATGCTACATAAAAGAGAATAGTCATTTGAGATAATTCAATGCAACAGAGGATGTTACACAAGTTTTTTTTAAAAAAAAAACTTATGTGGGATGGATGTAAATTTAATACAATATTAATTCTATTTAATAAGATGACTTCTCACATGTCTTTATACTATTTAGTGATAAAATTTAACCTTAATGCATATATATATATATATATATATATATATATATATTATATATAAGTAATATATATATATATATATATATATATAAAGTTTGTCATGCACAATGCCACATAAGAGAGAATAGTCATTTGAGATAATTCAATGCAACATAGGATGCTACATGAGTTTTTTGTTTTTAAAAAAAACCAAACTTATGTGGGGCGGATATAAATTTAATACAACATTAATTCTATTTAATAAGGTGACTCCTCACATGTCTTTATACTATTTAGTGATAAAATTTAACCTTAATACACACACACACACACATATATATGTATATATGTGTATATATATATATATATATATATTAGATATATATAGATATATATATATATATATATATATATATATATATATATATATATATATATATATATATATATATATATGTATATATATACAGATATATATTATTTATATGTATGTGTGTGTATATACATATACATATATATCTATGTATACACACACGCGCGCGCACACACACACACCACAACACAACACACACACATATATATATATATATATTTATTTAGTATTATTTTTATTTATTTGGGAAAGAAATGATCCAGATACAACAAACGTTATGAGCTGGATGTTAAACTAAGAATAAAAGTATGTTTAATGCAAAGCAAAAAAATAAAAAAATTCATTGTACTTTTTGCATCTATAAATAATATAACACATCAATTTATTGTTTTGCTATGTTTTTAAAGAAAAAATAAATTTATTATGTTAGTCATATATTAAAACATTATTTAAATTACACTCTGACGTTATCGTAAAGTATAACCAATTAATATTTCTAACGTGCAGGTAGTAGCGATTTCCACCTAAACAGTAACCTATGAGAATTACCGTAATTTCCGCAATCAATAGTCGTACATACGGCAATGCGTAATCTCCACCATTAGGTTTTTTAATAGCGATTGAAAGTAATACTTTTTGAATCGTCAAAATTTTGATAAATTAGATAAAAATAAATTTTTAAGGCCATGTTTTGGATGGCAAACTTATTCGCTTAATTCAATATTTTTTGGATAATTAAAATTCGATAGAAAGTACAGATCGATGATAATTTGCGCAAAGCTTCCGTCTTCCCCTCTGCGTTCGCCGGCTGGAGGTCGTCAGAGGTACGCCAACGACATCCGTTTTCCAGGAAGCCACTGACGTGGATAGATTCCGCCAGTGCGGAGACGCCGACAGTGACAGACGATTAGGTTTTAGCAGAGGCCTTCCCACTCCCCGACGTAACATCCATGTGCCGCGAACAAACATTACCTAAATATTTTAATTGCTTGCTTTACTACAAGCAATTAGTAGCAGCTCATTATTTGAAGTGACACATTTCATTTTTTTATTTTCATATTTCATTTCACTTTAGACCTTGAAAACTCAGTCCAAGTCTGTCTAGTCTGGATTCTAGTGGCGAATTTCTCCTCGTCCCCCCCACCCCCCCCCCCCCCCCCCCCCCCCCCCCCCCCCCCCTGGTCTGATCTTGACTGACTCTGGACTGATCTGATCCTCGGTCCCACAGACCTGACCATAAACAGTCTTTGTCCAAGTCAACTCTAGACCGATGAACAACCCTAATCGAACCCCTTGTCTCCCTCTATTATGCTTGCAGTTGCCACTCCCATTATCAGGACAAACGCTAATGCTTATATATAGTCTACACACCCACACACACACACACATATATATATATGTATATGTGTGTGTGTGTGTATACACATATATATATACACACACATATACAACACACACATATATATATATTTAGAATGCCTTGAAT
This sequence comes from Carnegiea gigantea, assembly GCA_029747015.1. NCBI lineage: Eukaryota > Viridiplantae > Streptophyta > Magnoliopsida > Caryophyllales > Cactaceae > Carnegiea > Carnegiea gigantea. Next base: position 17,227 of record JAKOGI010002508.1, read on the forward strand.
CTATTTTTTAGCCCATTTTGTAGACCTGTATATGTAATGCATATCTTTTGTATTCAATATCAGTAAAACTATCTCTCTCGTCTTGCCTGTGGACGTAGCTAACATATTGTTAGTGAAACCACACGTTAAATATGTTGTGCATTTGTCAATTTGTATATTTTCTCGTATCGTATAACATATATATATATATATATATATATATATATTATATATATAATATATATATATGATAGATATATGGGACACACACTCACATATATATATACACATACACACCCACATAAATACGTACATACATATATATATATATATATATATATATAGTATATATATAATATATATATTATATATATATATATATATATATATATATATATATATATATATATATATCTATGCTTCACCAACCAAAAAGACGAAACCATAGATTCGGGAGTGAACCTAAAAATCATTTGGCAGCCTCAGTGTATTCCTTTTTTCATATGTAGAAGGTTAATGCTTTGCTTTTTTTTTTTTGGGTAAAAATCATAAATATGAAGTCCCTTTTAATGGTATTAATGAAGTTCATATTTCTTACATTAGATCAATACAATTGATGGGGGGCAATCGGTAGAAGGTGGGAGGAGATAGAGAAAAATTAGGAGAAGAATATTGGAGCAAATTTCTATTCTTTTCCTCAAAGCAAGAACTCCCCCTTTATAGGGTACAAGGCATGAACCTCATTAACACCTTCCTCATAAAATGGGAAAACATGCTGATTACGCAGAATGCTGAGCACCATAATATTCCTAATAAAAATGGGGAAACGGTGTGAATATGGATGCATGATTTCCAAATGCCGCTACTGGAACTAAGCCTTACCGAGTTAACCATGTGCATGGGGTGCATGGCCTTCACGTGCATGGTCTTTTAGTCCTTGGTTCGTAAACAATCCCCCCGCTTGATTCACCTGGTCCGACAAGGTGAAAATCCGGATATGCCATTGGCAAAGCGCCATTTTGTTTTTTCCATGTGGGATCCCACGGAGCGCTCCACTCACTTGACTAGTACCTCAGTCGGGGACGAATTTCCCTTTGGATGACCGTTCATCAAGGATGCATTCCGGTTGGACGGCAAGTAGTAGGGGAGGCGCGGTGTCTGTGGGCACGTCAGCGGCTTGAACCGGGGGCTTGACCCACACACTTCCGCAAGAGACTTACAGGAATACGTCATGAATAAGGGACCCAGGGGAGTTGGAATTTGATAGCCACCGGACCAATCCGTTTGAGAACCGCATAAGGACCAAAAACACCCGTGGGCTGAGCTTGTGTGAGACCCGGTGGCCACACTAGTCTGTCTATAGGGTTGCAAGTTTAACATATACTAATACCCTTCCTGGAACTCGACTTCTCGACGCTTATGGTCCGCTTGGATCTGCATGCGCTGGGCGAGGGCCAAATTAGCCCGGAGTGACGTAGGAGGACGTCTCGATCACGAAGATAGGGTCTACCGCGTGAAACTTTCGTTTGCCGGGTGTATATGGAAATAAAGTGGGTGGAGGGGCACGGCCATAAACACCTGGAAGGGAACATTTTTGTGAGGGCATGGACGATGTATTATAACTATATTCAGCCCATGGGAGCCATTCAATCCATGTTTTTGGCTGATCCCCGCAAAACAAGTAAATATTGTTCCATCGTCGATAACCACTCCGTATGGCCATCCGTCTGAGGGTGGTAGCTAGAACTCATGCATAAAGAGTGCTGTAACTTAAAAAGTGGATTGCCAAAACGAGCTAATGAAGACCTTGTCGCGAGTCGATTTACTATGTAGACGGTATACCATGAAGTTGACGATGTTGTTAACGAATTCCCGGGCTACTGTTGCGGCGGAAAAAGGGTGGTTTCATCGGAATAAAAACTGGGCATATTTGAGAGTATGTCGACCACGACCATGCTAACCGAGAATCCTTTTAGAACTTGGTAACCCTTCAACAAAGTCCATACTTAATCCTCCCAAATTTGTTCCGGAATCGGGAGAGGTTGTAGCAGCCCGGTGGTAGCATGGTATCGGTTTGTAGCGTTGGCACATCTGGAATTCCCTAATGAAGCTTTTAACCCATTCCTTCAACCCGGACCACCAAAAGGTTTGTTTCACCTTGCTCACGGTCTTGTGATATCCAAAATGGCCACCTTCTGGAGATGCGTGGCAAAGTTGGAGGACCGTGCCCAATAAGTGAGAAGATGGGCTTAGCAAGATAGCCTTTCCTCGGAACCAAACACCATCCCGAAAGACGACTTGATGTTGAAGTCATGGGTGCAAACTGGAGGGTAATTTGTGGTAGTATGGGTCGGTCTGTACTTCCCGCTGAATGTCAGTCCAGATGGAGGAGCATGGTTGTGAGATAGCCATGCACTCGGGTAATCGGGAAAGCGCATCCGCCCCTTTGTGGAAGACCCCCTTCTTATACTCAATAGTATAGTCATATCCCAAAAGCTTCGATAACCATCTAGCTTGTGCCGGGGTAGTAAGGCGTTGCTCCAGTAGATATTTAAGGCTCCTGTGATCGGTCTTGATGACAAAGGGTCGTCCAAGCAAGTAATGCCTCCACTTCCGAACCGCTTTGACAACCGCTAGCATTTCCTTCTCATAGGTCGACCATGATAGCATCGTTCCTTTTATTGGTGCACTGAAGTACGCGAGTGGTCTACCGTGTTGAGTAAGGACGGCCCCGATCCCGACTCCGCTCGCATCGCACTCCACGGTGAAGGGCTGTGACCAATCAGGAAGACCCAATGTGGGGGCCGTGGTTAAGGCTTCTTTCAAGGCCTTAAAAGAAGCCTCGGCTGCATCATCCCATATAAAGGAACCCTTGCCCACCAACTTGTGTAGAGGGGCAGCCATGCCCCCGAACCCCTTTATGAACTTGCGGTAATAACCGGCCAATCCCAAGAATCCCCGCACCCCTTTTGCATTGGTAGGCGTGGGCCAAGCTAACACCGATTGTACCTTGTCGGGTTCCACCGTGACACCCTCAGCGAAAATGAGGTGTCCCAAATAGTGGACTTTAGGGACTCCAAAGCAACACTTGGATTTTTTGGCATATAGGTGGTTGCGTATTAAAATACCGAGCACAATACTCAGATGCTCCGCATGCTCCGTGAGGTTTTTGGAGTATACTAAGATGTCATCGAAGAAGACCAAGATGAACTTACGTAGGAATGGACGGAATAAATCGTTCATCAAGCATTGAAAGGTGGCCGGAGCATTAGTAAGACCGAACGACATCACCACGAACTCGTAATGTCCCTCGTGCGTACGGAATGCGGTCTTATATATGTCTTCGCCTCGGACACGGATCTGGTGATAGCCCGAACGTAAGTCGAGTTTGGAGTAGATCCTGGAGCCATACAACTCGTCCAACAATTCGTCTATCATGGGAATGGGATATTTGTCTTTGACTGTGATGTCATTAAGGGACCGGTAGTCGACACAGAAACGCCATGAGCCATCCGATTTTTTAACGAGGAGCACCGGAGACGAGAAGGGGCTGTGACTTGGCCGAATCAACCCTTGCCGGAGCAATTCCCGAACTTGCTTTTCAATCTCGGTTTTCTGTAGGTAAGGCTGACGGTATGGTCGGTTGCTTACCAGACGGGCTCCCGGTATCAACGGAATACTATGATCTTGGAATCGGCGAGGTGGTAACGTGGTGGGTTCTTGAAAAACCGTTGAGTAGCGTTGCAAGACATCTTGTAATACTGGGTAGGGAGTTGGGTCTGGGCTTGCTTCTACCGGCCGCAAGCTAATTTGCAGAAGGAGTGCGGGACCTTGGATTCCCATGGCGTCGTGTGCCCTCAAAGCGGTTAACTCGGATCCCTGGAGGCCCTGTAGCTTATAAGTGGACCCGGCGTGGTGGAAACCGATAGTGAGCTTATCGTAATCAATCTCGACGGGTCCGAGTGTTTTAAGCCATTGCACCCCCAGAACCACTGGACAAGCGGCGACTGGGAGGACAAAGAAATCAGCAGTAATGGTATATCCTTGGACGGTGATAGATAAGCCACGGACACGGCCAGCGCAGGACACTTGTTCGCGGTTAGCAACCACCACCTTGAATGGTGTATCGCGTTCCACCACGAGACCAAGGCGACCCACCAAAGCTTGGTCAATAAAGTTATGCGTGCTTCCCCCGTCGACCAATACCACCACGCCTTTGTTGTTGATCTGACCGGGTAAGCGGAGTGTCTGGGGTGTAAGGGCACCCGTGATTGCATGGAAAGAGATTTCGGCTGGAGGGTCTTCATTTAATGGTTCGGCCGGCTCGTGGTCAATCTCCGTAAGATCTTCGATCATAAAAAACTGTGGTTTGCTGCACTTGTGCCCCAGGACGTAGTGATCGTCACAGTAGTAGCATAACCCCTTTTCCCGACGCTCGCGCGCCTCGGTGCTAGAGAGCCGGCGAATGGGAGTAGGAGCTGGAAGGGAGAGTCGTGGGGTTGGGCCCGGGCCTAAGAGGCCAGCCGTTGGGGAAGGTTTGGGGTGTGAAAGAGAGGGTAGGATTTTAGTATAGGAGGGCTCTTACGTTGCCAGGCCATCTTATCTTCCACCAGCCGAGCAATGCCGATGGCTTCCGATAAATTCCGCGGCTTCTTGATCTTGACTTCCAATCGGATCTCATCCTTTAATCCACCAATAAAACAGCCAAGGAGGTGGGATTCCGGCAACCCGTCTATGCGATGCGTGATCCGTTCAAAAGCCTCTTGATAGGCGGACACCGTGGTGGTCTATTTGAGACGGGAGAGTGCCTCGGATGGGTCTTCAAAATCAGTGGGTCCAAACCGGTGAAGCAAAGCCGTAGTGAATTCTGCCCAAGATAATGGTCCCCGCGACTTGGTATACCACTTATGCCACTGGAGGGCGATGCCATCTAGGTGGAGGGAGGCTAAGTGGGCTTGATCAACGGCCGGAACGTTTTGGAAATCGAAGTATTGCTCGGCCTGGTAGAGCCAAGAGGTTGGGTCGTCGCCGCTGAAACGCGGAAAATGGAGCCTCAAGTATGGCTTGGCTTCGTGACCCAGGACGAGGTCGGATCCACCACTGGGACCCGCTGGGGGCGCCTGTCCTTTCTGCTGAAGTTGTTGGACGGTGGCCTGGAGAGTTTGATGCTCTCCAATAAATTTCTTAAACATGGCGTGGAGTTTTTTGATGGCGTCATGAGTTTCCTGTTGGAACTGGTCGTTAGCTCACTGCCGAGTTTCCATGGAGATCACGGCTGCTCTGATACCACTGATGGGGGGCAATCGGTTGAGAAGGTGGGAGGAGATAGAGAAAAATTAGGGAGAGAATATTGGAGCAAATTTTCTATTCTTTCCTCAAAGCAAGAACTCCCCCTTTATAGGGTACAATGCATGAACCTCATTAACTACCTTCCTAATAAAATGGGAAAACATGTGATTACGCATGAATGCATGAACACCACTAATTACTTCCTAATAAAATGGGGAAACGTGTGAATATGGATGCATGATTTCCTAAATTGCAGCTACTGGAACTAAGCCTTAACCGAGTAACCATGTGCATGGGGTGCATGGCCTTCACGTGCATGGTCTTTTAGTCCTTGGGTTCGTAACAACAATGTATATCCAATGAAGTTCCTTATAAATTTGTATTATTCGAATGGACAATCATTTTAAAACGAAACAAATATAGATTTTTGGACAAATTTAGACGGAGAGGTGCATTAAATATTCAAACTCACTTTATTATACTCCTCAAAAATTCTTTGGTGTTATTAAAGACAATGATAGCGGAAGGAGAAAATGGAATTTTGGTTAAACAGTGTTTTCAAGAGTCAAATCAGATAGTTGATCAACTAGCCAAGGACAGCCTTTGGAGCCGCACAAGGTTTGCCCTTGTGGATGAACCAAGTGTGGGTGTGAAGAAGATTCTTCTCGAAGATAGTGCAGGAATGAAACGGAAAAGATCCATTTGGATATACTCTCATGGGCATAGCCCCTCCAATGCACCCCCCTGCAAAAAGAATCTTGAGGTGTGATGCTGAGGTGGAGAATATTAGAAGGTTGTTATGAGTGGCACTGTTTTATTGCTTTTTGATAGTATGTAATAATGCTGAGATATATAATGAAGCTGGAGGTGAAGGGAAGACAGATGAGTTGATTTTCTCACTCCTGATTCTCTCTCTCCTTTTCTTCCATTTGTTGTTCCTCTCATGCTCAGCCATAGCAATAATTAACATGGTATCGGAGCACGGTTATAGCTTCAGTTGAGAGTAAACATCTATCATAGGCTCATCGTTTGCTAATTGAATTACATTCACTGATTCATCATCTCTTTCCAGATTTGAGAGTGATTGAGAGGAAATTGCAACAATGTCAACTGAGCAAAATAGAAATAATTTTGCTGAACTACAAAATCCGTTATTCATACACCCTTCTGATGGTTCAAATTCACTAGGAATTGAAGATAAATTGGTTGGATCGGGCAACTATAGATCGTAGAGAAGAAATCTGAAGATAGCACTCTCTGCTAGGAGCAAGATAGGGTTCATTCATGGTACTATTGCAAAGTCAACTGATGATACAATTAAATTGGAACGATGGAGACCTGCACCAATATGGTAATCTCATGGTTGATCAATGCTGTTTCTGATCCAATTAGTAAGTCAATTCCATACATTCACTCTGCCTGTGAAATTTGGAAACATTTGGAAATGAGGTGTAATATCAGTAATAGATCTAGAAAGTATAGATTAAATGAGAATGTATATGCAATGAAACAAAATGGCTCTTCAATATGTGAATACTATACTAGACCGTGAGGCATCTGGGAAGAGCTGGATGCTATGAGCAATTTGCCTAAAATCACTGTAGCTACTGAAGAAGTCATGAATTTCTTGCAAGCTCTAACTAAGCAACAAGAAGAGCAAAAACTATTTCAGTTTTTGAATGGACTTGATGAAGGTAACGGTGCTCAGAGAAGTCAAATCTTGATTATGCATCCTCTTTCTCAGTTGAATTTGTTTATGTTATGTTGCAACAAGAACACCTCCAAACAGAAGTGTTATTTGGAAGTACTATGCAAGTTGAATATGCTGCACTGCTTGGCAAAGATGCTGATGCAGCTCGTTATGCAGTTTGTGGAAACATAGGACATACAAAAGAAAAATGTTGGCAAGAAAAATGCTGCACTACTAAAAATTCCCCTTATTCCGATGGAAAACAGGTCTGTTGGAATCTCTAACGGATTCTGACAAATTTGCTGGAATTCCGATGGATTTTCTGATAGACATTTTTTCGATGGATTCCTACAGATTTCTGATGGAATTTCCATCGGAAAATATTAAAAAATTTCGAAAAAGTTTCTTTACCTCGAGTTAAATGAAGGGAAAGTTCAGAATTTTATCAATATTCCGACGGAAAAATCCGTCGAAATTCCATGAGAAAAATTACTTTTTTTATTCCGGTGGAATGTTCCGTTGGAATTTCTGTTATAAATTTCGCTCCAAACTTCGTTTTTCGGTACTATCTTTACAAAATAGAGAGAAAGAGAGAGGGAGGGAGCAATGCGTTATTGCCGCTTGCCATTACCCCCACCGCCACTCGCCGCCATACCATCGCCGTTGCCTCCTCCTGCTGTAATTTGTCATCGACTTGTGAAGAAGGTTTTCTTGCATGTAATTTGTACAAATTTATAATAAATTAAGTATGTACATTGAATTTAATAATTTGTTTAATTAGTTTGCATGTAATTACGTAAATTTAATAGTTTATATAATTAGTTTGCTACGTTGATGTTAGTTTGTTAAGTTGGTAATCTGTTCTCAATTTTGTACTTTAATATATTGTTGACTGTAGTAGGGGCGGAGAGTGTAGCGATCAGCGAGCGGGCGACCATATAGCAAAGGAGGAGATTAGGGAGGCCTTGAAGAAGATGGCGAATGGGAAGGCAGTGGGTCCAGACCAGATACCAGTGGAAGTTTGGAAGTTTATGGGGGAGGTAGGGCTAGAGTGGCTCACGGAGCTATTTAATGTTATTTACAGGACCGCCAAGATGCCCAAAGAGTGGAGGGCCAGCACAGTCATCCCACTGTACAAAAACAAAGGAGATATTCAAGTTTGTAATAACTTTAGAGGCATCAAGCTGCTCAGTCACACTATGAAACTATGGGAGAGGGTGATTGAGAGAAGATTGCGAGAGGTTGTAGAGATTTCAGAGAACCAATTTGGTTTCATGCCAGGCAGGTCAACCACTGAGGCGATCCACCTCCTCAGAGGGCTCATGGGCTTGTTCGGGGATAGAAAGGTGGATCTCCATATGGTGTTCATTGACCTAGAGAAAGCGTATGATCGAGTCCCGAGGGAGGTATTTTGGAGGTGTTTGGAAGAGAAAAGGGTGTCGCCCGCGTACATCCGTGTAATCAAGGATATGTACGAGGGAGGGCGGACGCGTGTTAGGACACCGGGAGGGGTCTCTAACGACTTCGCTGTTAGTATGGGCTTACATCAGGGCTCTGCCCTAAGCCCGTTTCTTTTCACTTTAGTTTTGGATGAACTCACTAGAGGAATCCAGGACGAGGTGCCTTGGTGCATGTTATTTACAGATGATATCGTTCTTATCGATGTGACCAGGCAGGGGGTGAATGACAGGTTAGAGACTTGGAGGTATATGCTGGAAGTTAGGAGTTTTCGGTTAAGTAGATCAAAAACGGAATACCTCCATTACTGTTTCAGTGGTAGGATAGAAGAGGGGGGAGAAATCACACTGGATGGGAGGGTGATACCAAAGGCCGCTAAATTTAAGTATCTGGGCTCGATCATCCAGCAAAATGGGGACATTGACGAGCATATTAGCTAGAGGATAAGAGTGGGTTGGCAAAAGTGGAAGTCAGCGTCAGGGGTACTGTGTGACAAGAGAGTGCCCTCAGGATTGAAAGGCAAAGTCTATCGGATGGTAGTTAGACCGGCTGTTCTCTATAGATCGGAGTGTTGGCCTCTAAAGAAGACGCATACCCAAAGGTTGATGGTAGCTGAGATGAGAATGATCAGGTGGATGTGTGGTTTTACGAGATTGGACAGAATTAGGAATGGAGTAATCAAGAGCTTAGTTGAAGTGGCCCCCATAGAGGAGAAGATGAGGGAATCGAGACTCAGATGGTTCGGCCACGTAAAGACGAGAAGTGTGGCCGCCCCAGTGCGGAGGTGCGAGATGATCGTCCCCCCTAGTGGAAAGAGAGGGAGGGGTAGACCGAATAAGAGTCTAGAGGAAGTAGTTAGAGAGGACCTGAGAGTTGCCGGTCTGATGGAGGATATGGCTCAGGATAGGAGGTTATGGCGGGATAGGATTAAGGTCTCTGATTGTAGGAGACCAGCCGCATAGGTGGTAATAGCTTCGGTAGGGTGGGGCGGGTAGGGTTTTGGTGTGCTTGTCTGCAGGTCGTACTTTTCTGGGATGTAACGGCATCTAGCACCCCTGGTTGGTTGGGGTATGTCTCTACTCCTTATTTATTTTGCTCTCCGGCCCATTTTCTCCTCCTTGGTTTTTAGTTTGCAATCGTTTTCTCTATAAACCTTTTTCAAAAAAAAAAAAAAACTGTTTTTGTGGGTCTTAAGGAATCAACCTCTCTATGGGTAGGAATACCGGTAGGGGTAAGGTTGCCTATAGCTGGATCTCCCCAGACCCCGCGAAAGCGGGACCCACACTGGGAGTTGTTGTTGTTGTTGTTGTAATATATTGTTAAAGAACATATTTTTTTATTAATTAAGTAGAATTTAATGTTAATATCAATTTAATATGTTGTATACTAGATACATTGGAAAATGTTTTTATAGTTGGGTACCATATTTTTCAAATAAAATTTAAAAACAGTGACGGATTCAGACGGAATTCCAATAGAAATTTCGACGGATTTGTTTCAAATTTTAAAAATTGGAAATTCTGGTGGCCAATGTGGTTTTGTTGGCATTCGACGGAATTTTTCCGTTAGAATATCCTCCAACGGATTGTGTTAATCCGTTGGAAAAGCTTCTCTACGTGCCATATTCCGATGTCCTCCGTCGGTCGGAAATTCCGTCCGAAAATTTTCTTTTTTATCGGAAATTCCATCGGAATAATGATGTTTTTTAGTAGTGATCCTAATTGGCATCCAAAATCCAGAAAGTTTTCGCAGAGGAAAGAAGGTAAAGGAACTCAAGGACAAAAATCAAGCAATCTTCGAGAGAAGAAGTTCAAGCCAAGGGTTAGTGAGAGTAGAATGGCAGATTGGGATCTGGAGGAAATTGTGCACTGACATAACAACAGATTGAGCAGCTTTTGAAGCATTTGCCAAGTGCTAGCTCAAATTCCAATAAGTCTGCATATGATACTAATGAAGAAATTGACTACAATTCTGCAGGTATTAGTCACTATTCTTGTGCTGAATCTGCTTCAATTGATTGGATTTTAGACACTGCTGGCAAAGGACCATATGACTTGTAAGATCACTAAGCTAAAAGTCTATCAGAATGCAGAAGGTAGGTCACATATTAATTTACCCAATGGCAATACAGCTTCCATCGCTGTTGTGGGTAATGTGGAGTTGGTAAATGATATTGTGTTAACTAAGACGCTTATGGTCCCTGAATTTAAATTCAACCTATTATATGTCTCAAAACTTCTAAGGGACAATAATTGTGTGGCTATTTTCTATCCTGAACTATGCTTGATTCAGAATTGTGCCACAAAGACACTTAAGCATATTGATAAAGAAAGAAGAGGACTCTATTATTTTATTAAAGTGACAATGGTAGAACTTGACACCAGAGTGCTTCAGCTGAGTGATAAACTCCTAGACAGAGCCCTAAGTGGTTTTGCTAATGCTACCAAGGTAGTTGTAACAGCTTCAGCTTTATCAGAAAAATGATTTTCATGTTTGGCATCAAAGATTATAACATGCTCCTATGTCAAAATTGAGACATATTGCTTGTATTCCTAAGAGTATTGATGATACAAATCCTTGTTTGACTTGCTCCATGCCAAAATTTACTAAGTTTCCATATTCTCTTAGCACCAAGCATTCCTCTCAAATTCTGTGCATAATACACATTGATATTTAGGGACCATATAGAGTGGTCAGACAAGGTAAATACTAGTATTTTCTCACTATAATGGATGACTGCAGCAGAGCTACTTGGACTTATCTATTGAAATGCAATTCAGATGTATTTCATGTGCTGAATTTTTTTTTGTAAATATGCCAAGACTCAGTTTGATGCAAATATTACGATTATGAGATCTGATAATGCCCTAGAGTTTAGGTCAGGCCCTATTGATGCATTTTTTAAAGACTGTTTGTATTGTCCATCAACCTTCATGTGTGGATAGACATCAGCAAAATGGAAGAGTGGAAAGGAAGCATAGGCACGTATTAGAGATGTCAAGAGCATTGAGGTTCCATGCAGGGTTGCCACTGCATTTTTGGGAACACTGTGTAATGACGGTTGCCCATATTATCAATAAGCTACCTTCATATATTCTAAAAAACAAACCCCATATGAAGTGTTGTTCAAAGACTTATCTTCCTGTGATCATCTCAAGACATTTAGATGTCTAGCCTTTGCAAGCAATCCAACTAGGGATGGCGACAAATTTTAGCCAAAAGGAGTGCCTTGTATTTTTGGGGGTATCCTAATACATAAAAAGGATACAAGCTCCTTAATATGTATACTAGGTAGTCCTTTGTGGCTAGAGATGTAAGGTTCTATGAGCACTTCTTCCTTTTCAAGCACCACAACCGTAAAACTTTTTTCCAACAATTATCTCCACCTTTGAAACAAGCAACAAGCTGGCCTGATGCTTATATTAATACTTTGGTATCAGTCGATTTCAATTTTGGTCAGTCTTCCCTAGCTTCTCCTTCTTATGTCGTACAATCTCCTTCATCCACACCTGTACATCAACTATTTACTAATGATTCCTCAACTCCAACCTTCACTGAGCAACCTAGTTTACAACCCCAAGTAATATATTCACCTACTCCTTCACCACCCATTAGAAGGAGTACCAAACCTACCGGAGCACCTAAATGGATGAATGATTTTGTGACCTAAGGCTCTACACCTTAAGTTGATCACTCACGAGTTGCTACCTGTCCTACAGCTTCTTATGTCAGCCTTGCACACCCTTCTCCATCACATAAAGCCTTTATTTCAGTCCTGGACACTACATAGGACCCTTAAGTTTTGCTGAAACTATGATAGATTCCCAATGGTGTGTTGCCATGTACTTAGGATCGCGAGCACTTGAGGACAATGGCACTCGGGAAATCACATCACTTTCCTAAGGGAAGAAGGATATAGGTTGCAAGTGGTTATACAAGACCAAGTTCCACTCAGATGAAATTGTGGAAAGACACAAAGCCAGGCTGGTGATTCTGAGCTGTGTAATATATATATATATATATATATATATATATAGATATTATATATATATATATATATATATATATATGTGGAGTGGATTATCAAGAAACTTTTGCTCTTGCTGCCAGCATAACAACAGTTAGAACTCTTCTAGCAGTTGTAACCATGAAGGTTTGGCTTACTTGCCAAATGGATGTTTCCAATGCTTTCTTTCATGGTGACTTAAAGGAGGAGGTGTATATGCTCTTGCCTCCAGGATACACTACCTGTGGTTCACATATTTAAACCCACTTCCTTGATAAGGGGGAGTGGCAACACCAACACCAAAATGAGTAAAGTTTGCAAACTCCTTACGTCATTGTATGGACTTAAGCAATCTCCGAGGCAGCGGTTCGCAAAATTATTAAGTGCATTGCTGGCTTATGGTTTTTTACAAAGCAAAACTGACTACTCTCTCTTCACATGCAAGCAAGGACTAGTCTTTACCATGGCATTGGTCTATGTAGAATGCATGTTGATAGTAGGGAATGACATTCAAGGCATAGTAGCATTGAAATAATATTTCCATAGGAAATTTTACATGAAGGAGTTGGGAGAATTGAAGTATTTTCTAGGGTTAATAGAAGAGGGCATTCTTATTTGCCAAAGGAAATACACTCAAGATCTCTTAAAGAAGGTTGGGATGACCAAGTGTAAACCTTTGAAGCTACCATTAACACCTAATGCCAAATTACTGGCAGATTCAGGAACTCTTATAGATAATCCAAATAAGTACATAAGGTTGATTGGTAAGCTTATATACCTAACCATTACTAGGTTTGACATTAGTTATAATGTGCAAGTTTTGAGTTAGTTTATGAATGCAACTACTAAGGATCATATGAAAGTTGCATTAAGCACTTGAAGTCCTCACCAAGCCAAGGTATTTTCCATTCCGCTAACTTAGAGGTTCACCTATATGCATTCTATGACTCTGATTAGGGTAGCTGCCCCAATTCTAGGAAATCAACCGCAAGCGATGCAATTTAATTTTGTAGGTCCTTAATTTCATAGAAATAAAAACAAAAAACAAAAGGTGGTGGCTCGATCTTCAACTGAGGTAGAGTATAGGGCTATGGTCATAGCCTATTATGAAGCATCACTACTAATTTCATTACTTATAGACTTGACTCTATCACTTAAAGTCCTGTAGCTAGTAAGTCTATTATGGGATAATCAAGCAGCCTCGAATATAGCTGCTAACCCTGTGTTTCACGAAAGGGCTAAACATATTGAAGGGGACAGCCATTATGTTTGTGATAAGTTTCTATCTGGGTGAGTTAAACCCTGTTATGTGAGCATAAAAAATTAGCTTGCTAACTTGCTTACCAAGATTGTTTTAGTTGATTAGCATCAAAAGTTGCTATCCAAGCTTGGTGTTCTTAATATTTTTCACCCCTAGCTTGAGGGGGATTTGTTAAGGTGTGAAGTTGAGCTAGATAAGGAGGGAATCTTTCTATTAGAAGGTGGTTATTAGTGGCACTGTTTTATTACTTTTTGGTGGTACATAGTAATGCTAAGATATATAATGAAGCTGAAGAGTGAAGGGAAGGTAGATGAGCCAATTCTCTCACTCCTGATTCTCTCTCTACTTTCTCTCTCCTTTCCTTCAATTTGTTGTTCTTCTCATGCTCAACTATAGCAACACTTAACAAAGAAAAAGAAACAGAAAAAGAAAAGGCTATGATGTTCTAGCCGTTTTTGCTTCTTTTTTCCTTTTTTTAACCATTGTTTTCAGTTATCTTGCATTTCATCTTTCTTTTTTTTAGGTTTCACTACAAGAAGATCTAGTTTTTGTAGATTTTGGTTTTGCCACAATATGCTCAAACATTACAACAATAACCTTTTGTGGCAATTTAGAAATATGCTACAAAGTTGCCACAGATACTGTGTTACAAAAGACTATTGTGGCAAACTGTCGTTTGCTACTAAATATAAAGCTTTTGTGGCACAATTTAATATACCACAATTACCAAATTGCTGCAATAGCTCATACTTTGTGGCAAATCAAACGGTGCTATAAAATTATGTTTGCTACAAAAACATGATATTTGTGGCAATGTAGTTAGCTACAAATTTGGCTTTTGGTGTCTAATTTAAATACATTTAGTGACAAATCTTATTATTCCACTACAAATGTATAATCATTCTATTATACACTTTTGTGCATTCAAATTTCATTTTAAATTTTATGAATATATGTTATGATATAATTACCTTTTGCAAGTGGTAATGTTATGATATAATTAGCTTTTTGCAATTGGTATTGAAGTTAAATACTGTAGATAAATATACTTAATAAATAAAAATAAATAAGGAAGCCAAAGACAAAACTAGAGAATGAGAATTGATTTCATATATCAAAAGTGGAATCACATAGTGTTATTCTTCATGAATGTATTTTGTTTAGAATTTGTAATGAATGAAAAATTGAACAATTCCATAAGTACTGAAATTCGAGAAACCTAGATTTTGCTAACTAACTAAGAAAGCGAAGAGAAAAATTAAACGAAGACTTCATGATCAACCTCTTGTCCTTTTCATCACGTATGCTCGTCCAACATCATTCTTTGAATAGGATACCTATATGAAAGACCAAGTAAATAAAGAAACAAGCCATAGTACCGGTTCATATGTGCATATAAAAAATATGACAATGTACACTGATATAATTCTCAAACAAATATGAAAACGGATGGACTCCATAACTGCCAATGCAGTAAAACACTTGATGTGTTGCTTAAATAATTAGAAAATTAACAACATTTAGGAATTGGGTGCTGCTGAACATAACTATACGAGACACGTATACGGTGCTGGTGTAGCCCACACAGCAGGTGCAGCCTGCCTGCACAGTAGAGCATCCTGCACAGTGCAGGTGCTACTGTCTGTACAGGGTAGCAACATGTACAGTGCTATTGCAGCCGGCACAGTGCAGGTGCTGCTGCCTATACAAGGTAGCAACCTATACAGTGCAGGGACACCTTATATTGTGCGATTCAGCCTATGCCGAGCACCTAAACGATGATGCATGTTCTGCGTTTTTGCGATCCAACTATAAAATTCCACCATTGAAGTCAAATAGCAATGGCTTTTTACAAAGTTTCAATGCAAACCAATTCAAACAAACCCTCCGAAACATCCCAAGTATTTTCCAAGGCATTATTCAACATAAGCCAATTACAAGACCACAATTAAATCACTAAAACATAACAAAGGAAAATTATAAAAACAATCCTAGATATCCATAACTATTCACAATTCTAGATGCCTACAAGTAACAACCAAATCTGAAACATAACTCCTCAAAAACACTACACGTACTTTCCAGGGCTACACTCACTGTTTGCACAACTAATGCACTATCAATTCAAATCCTCATAGTTTGCACAACCATCACAATGCCAATTCATATCTCATATTAACTGATACCACCAATGACCATGTACTATATAAAAATCCAACATAACTTTTATCCACTTGGACTGCACTTTGTGGAAGAAGAAGAAGAAAGATGTCGAGATGATCCACTTGATAGTAGCTATGCTTGAGTTGCAAACTCAATTTAGTTACATTTACACTATAAATTTCCTAGAAAATAGAAATGTTTATCGTCCTGTTAACACTAGCTTGTGCACTTGAAGGACCTAATCTTTCCTCTAAAGTACGAAGACGGGCTTCATATGACTCATAGATTTGAGATACCCGTCTATTAACTTCAGTGTCAATTCTCTCTTGGATGCCAACCTCACTAATGGCTTGGTTTTGATACTTAGTAAATGATATCACACCTTGACCCATGCCCCTTTGATGATTTGATCCTTCATGATGTTTTAGGATGCGGGTAAGTCCTTCTGGGGAGTGAGATTATCCACTTCATATGTATTAGGTTCTTTTTTTATGTATTTCTTGAAGCTCCTTGTATGCTTTCTCTGCAGGGCTCATCAGACCAACTCCCATCTTTCTTCATTCTTTGAATCTTCCATAATGTAAATAGTATGGTTCCTCTTCCCCTTTATTTTTCGGTTGAGACTCCATATCTGACTCATTCGTCTAGCCATCGGTTTCTGCAACTGAAGTCATTTAAGAAAATTCTGATGTTAATTATTTGGTATGAAAGTGAGTTATAAGAAGAAATAGATCAATATAGACCAGTGCCAAGACTGAAGACCAGGAACTTTGCATTGAACTCAAAGAATAGGCGATATACAATGTCATAAGAAGTTATTACCATCTCGTAGAAAGTACTGGTAATTAACATTGTTCCAACTTTTGCTAGCATTTTCTGAGACTGCTGACTTTAGTATTGATCTCACTACGACGCTACATTACCAATAAAAATAGAAAAAAACGTAAACAATCATATCTGGTACATGGTAAAAAGAGAGTCTAATTCGTAGCTAGAAAAGAAGAGAGTCGCACATTTACTCTAAACTTATCACTATCCTAATAATTCCTCAACCATTTCCATTGTTCAGGATCCACTTCTTTGGGAGGATTATCTCGATGGTCAGCTACAGTAGCATAGTCATTATACGCTTTTTGCCTCAAGTCATAACGCCACTTCCTATACCAAACCTTACAACGACGCTCTATTGCCCTATCGACATGACAACCTTAAGGCAATTTAAACATATCCTACACATATAATACAAAATGTTAATGATAAAATATTGATGGGTGGGGGAGGGGGGAGGGGATGAGATCAAGGTAGTCTGAGGAGAAAAAACCTTCAGCTTCATAAAGAATTTTCTTTTCTTATCTACATGATATGGTCCACTTCTCCACATCCTAAGGCATGCACTGTTTCATCAAGTTGCTAGCCTCACTAATAAATTAAGTGCTATTGCTTCCGACAACACATTTGAGTTCTGGTGGGAGTTCAATCTCCACTTGTCTTTGATAAGCCTCCCTTTTCCGTTTCCAGTTTAGACATTTTGTTTTCCCATATCTAGATGAGGAAGCTGAAGTATAGGATAATATAAGTATGGTGATTATATAACCTTCTATATTATTAGTTTGAAAAAAAACAAAGTAATAAAAACCTCTTTTGTTAGATGCATTAGCTTGGTTTTGTTCCTCATTGCTCTGGTGTGTAATGCTATCATATCTATACCTACATTTAAAGGTTACACTCCATGATTATAATTACATGAACTAGTATGAACCCATACTTTACACGGTGCATCTTCATGATGGAATATATCTTGTAAAAAATAGACTACATTGAAATTATTTAAAATAGTTACTATCCCCCCACCTTTCAAAATAAAAATTCTTGAATGTGTCTACAGAAGAAGGATCTCATGCAGCAAAAGAAAAACAAAAACTAAAGATAAATCTTTACAAATTATTGATGGTTAATGAGGGATATACATAATTCAGAATATAAATATGCAAAATTCAACACATTTATCCACAGCAACAGTAAACAAAAACCATAAGAGAGAGGACAAAGATCCAAAATAAATCTCTCTCTTTTCAATTTGTTTCTGGAATTGTTAGAACTCCACGATGATAAAAATTATCAAACGCAGTCAGTGACATTAAGACACAAGTATTAGCTAACGGTAAAACAAAAGAAACAATGTTAGCATCTTGTTCGGATGACTTCAGCTGATGAAGTCATGAGGCTTATTGTAGTACTTTTAAGTAAACTATTGTCATGTAGTTACATATATGCTCAACAATAGAAACCAAGTTACATACTTATTACCAAATAATTTGCTCATAGAAAGAATTATGACCAATATAGCAAAAGGTGTGCATAGCCTAGATCAAAAATCTATGACACTAAGTGCCAAAAGATGGGCTATCATTAATAACTCAAAGCATAATATTACAAAGACAAACTAAAATAGATTTTTCAGCCCAACAAACATGACTTCTATAAACATAGGGGCTAAACACAAATTCTAACGTTTAAGGATAAATCTTTTTTGGGGGGGTGGGAGATAGCAAAAATTACCAGCAAGGATGCAGCCCTAGGATTGTAAGACACTATTTGTCAGTTTAATTGTCAATATTATAGTCCTACAAAGAATTAGAATGGTCATACACTCAATAACACTCTATTTTCACATGTCCATTCTCTAAAGTATCGAAATAGGTATTTAGCACTGGCCAGGATATATGCAGCCCGAAGATGGTAAGACACTATTTGGTAGTCTAATCACCAATATTGTAATCTTAGAAAGAATTAGAATGATCATACACTTAACAACGCTCTACTTTCACATTCTCATTCTCTAAATTATCGAAATAGGTGCCTAACACAAACTATGGCATAAGGACAGATCGTTCTTTTAAAGAAGCACACATAGCAGTACATGTAAGGATGCAACATTGGTAAGGTACGCCTTTATTTGGTACTTCAATCGTCAATACTATAGTCCTAGAAAGAATTACTCGAATAATAATAAACTACTTAGAACTTTGCTTACATGCAAGGATGCAACATTAGTAAGGTAAGCCACTGTTTTACACTTCAATCATCAATACTATAGTCCTAGAAAGAACTACTCGAATGATCATAAGCTCCTTGGAACTCTACTTTAACATGTCCATTCTCTAAATCATTATCAACCATTTAACTCTAATGATCACACCTCCATGACCCATATGTCATCTCAAACCCATTAGTCACATAAGATTGTTAGACTACTAAGTAAGAAATACAAAAGTTAGGTGCCTAAAGAGAGTCAAGAGGTCGCAAACATATAACTCTGGATAATAAACAGCAAGTAAAAACTAAGATTGTAGAATGTTGTTATAAGATTTGTGATAGGTAGAAGGTTGTTTGTTTTGATGGTTCAAAATTGTGTTGAAAACCCTTTTGCATGTTATGGTTTTTGACTAAAGAAAATATGCCCTGCAAAACCACGGAAGCAGCTTGGACAGAGAGATTAATGTTGAAAGCTGGCCGATAAATGATCTCATTATTGTTGTGTTTTGATCATCCAAAGATCCCTCTATCTTGAATATTTTTTGCCAAAAGACAGTTTACATGGACAATGTTCGCGAGAAGAATATCTCTGATGGTGTAGGACAATGTACCGTATGCTTCCTTCTTATGCTTTGTAGAGTTTATCTTTTGAGTAATCCTTCCTTCAATCTAATTTTCAACAAATCCACCATAATCTATGACTTTCTACTTCTAAAGCACTGAAAATGGCACCTCCTGTTGTAGAACTTAGAGATTGTTTCTGCTTTTTATGGCCTGCAATTCCACTACCTTCCCCATTACTAATTGAATGCAAATCAACACAATGCAAATCACATAAGAAAGTGTCTTTTTCTCTTTAATTTTGCACCAGCAACAAAAGTCCAGGCTTATATCACACACTAGTAGCACAAACCCACGTCAAATTATGCCAACTTCAAGAGCTCCAACCACAAATATACTTTATATGAAGCAGATGTACCATAAACTCCAACTTCGAGAGCTTCTCACAACCTAGAAATAGCTCTTTTTCAGTGTCTCTAACTAGCCGACCAAATTTCTCAAGTAATTCAGGTGACTCGCTTGTACCAGGACCACCTAGGCTTTCAAATTCACTCATTATAGAAAAAGCTCTACTGTTTGTCATATCATGTAACATAGAAAATGTCTCATCTACGGCTTCTCCTAATTCTTCTGGATCTACATACTCTTCTGCATCACTTTTATCCTTATCACCTTCATCGATATGCTCTTCAACCATTGATTTTTCCCTATGAAACTCTCATGGATTATAATTTCTCAATATTTTATCGTGCAGCAAATAAAACAAAACTGTTGTCGCACTTTGACGATAAAAATTGTCACAGTTGACATAGCCATGTCTAATTTTTCCCTCCTTAGCCACATTGGACAATGCGAAGTCACGAAATTCATTAACCCCATTTATATACTTCGACTTTTGTCTACATCTATAACTCGTCCAGTTCATCCAACTTCGATCTCCTTTCATCTGTCACTTAAAATATAAAGTAATTACTCCTTACATAAAAAGAAATTAGTACATTGAACATTTGATATTATAAGGGTGCCAATATTAGAAAATTATACAAACTATTAAAAGGTGACCATATATGGATAATTTATAAACCTTGTCCAAAAACAAAAAATTATACAAACTAAATTCATATATGATAATTTATTTGGAACATAATTATGGTGCCCAACTTTAGTGAGCCTGAGACACATTCACACTTATTTTTTTATTGCTAATACAGTCAGCAGCTCATGGCAAAAATGATGGTCTGGTTGGGACAGAATATATTTGTATAGGGTGATTGCTTGGACCAAGAAACTTCAAGTTTAGATTGGTCTCTCACTTGAATCATTTTATTCCCAATCTTTTTCATTATGTTACACATGTAAAACTCAGATTAGTAACACAGTCACAGTTACTAAAACTTCAGCACATTTAATTCAGTAAATACAACTTCCTAGTACCAAGAATCCACTGTAACTACTTTCTAAGAGCTTGTTATCCCTAATTCTTCAATCCAAAAGGTATTACAATAAATAGGCAATCATTAACAAAAAGCAGCATTCAATAAACAACATTCAATAAGCATAAGCCCAACCCTAATAGCTTCAAACATAGGCCTAAATAAGGCAGCCTGAACCTCAATAGAGTTAATCCAATTCGAATTAGCAAAACCAATCTTTTGTCTCATATTGTTGAAAATGTTTACAATTTTTATTACTATTGTCAAAATTAAACATTAACAAAGTCACTTAAAGGCAGATTTTATAGATGCTGATGTCCAGAATCTAACTTTTGTTACTTTACACATTGATAGTTAGTGTTCTAAAAAGCTAAGTATCACTTCATAGGTGGATTACTTAATCATAATACGCTCAAGATGCATCACAATCCAACTCAACTAAAGCCTTCTCCTAAAATCACACATAGTATTTCTTCTTATGCTAAAAGCATGCTTTGATTCCTTTATTTATCTAGTGACAGTTAGTGTTCTAAAAAGCTAAGTATAACTTCCTAGGTAGCTTACCTTTGTGCTTTCTAAGAAAACAGGGGATGTTTCTAACCCGAATGACATCATGCAACCTGCACACTATTCCAAATGGCCTGTACATAATCTACAGCCACTGCAGTAGGTTGCACAATGGCAACAGCAACAACAGACACACAATCAGGTCGTTTAAATCAGGCTATGAACTGTGTCAGTTTTTCCCCTTACTTAGGCAGCTGTGTTCTCATTCTTACAAGACAGCCATTACTATATGAAAGTTGTAGATGGGTCCTTCATGTATACAGGAAGACTTAATGAACTGGTCTTCATCTATTTTATTCATGATGCTACAAAAGCATGGCAGCATATCCAAGTCATGTGCTCGGCAATCGTACCTAATTTGAACCTATATATTCAATATATATATTTTCATAGATAAAAGATATAAGTAAGTGCAAGCTATAATGCTTCCATTATTAACAGTAGTATTGATGTTGTCTATATTTTAACTAGTTTATAATACATAAAAGTTAAGTGTATACCTTTCTTAAATATCTACCTTTCGCCTATATCTAACTCCCCCCTCCCCCCCCCCCCCCAAAAAAAAGAAGCCAACTTGGATTATGAACTAGAAGGGCAAAACCATTTCTCTATCTACCTACCTATAAAAGTATGCATAAAACTAATGAAACTTTCACTCAAAATAATAAAGTGAGGGATGGAAGATCAAAAACTTGCACAGAGAGATTTGATAGTTGTATAGTTGAATCCTAAGTTATGCTATGAACATAAAAACCATTGTTTGACAAAACCTCCATTGCAGAACTGGTGATTTTATAATCTCAACAAATCCAATTTTGCTAAACCCCAAGTAACATGATCGGCAATTACTAACAAAATTACACAACAACAATATCGTCCATCTGATTGCTCGATGTTGATTTTCAAAAGAAAAGCAAATTGAATCTGCCCTCAAAATTATAATAAACCGCAGAGTGAGGCACTGAAACAGGAAATTTTACCTTGAAATCAGCAAGTCTTGTTGATCAGAATAATGAAGATATCCCAAACTAGTAGCGATCAAGATGTCAAGCCCTAATTACACACAATTGAATTTCTAAGGAAATTACTGATTCAGATTACTACAATCTAGGGATTATTAATTCAAACGAAGTAAGAGAGGGGCATACCTGGCGCTATAATTTGCAAACTCCTTCAAGCCTTGAATATAAGAATAATGAAGCTATCCCCAAGTAGTGGTAATCGAGATGTGAAGCCCTAATTAAGCAATTGAATTTCCAATCGAATTACTGATTTGAATTACTACAATTTGGGAATTTGTTGTCCGAATAAAGTAACAGAGAGACATACCT